>SJYQ01002299.1:322530-346058 GCA_006410935.1 Redunca redunca
CATATGATTATCTCAATCAGTTCAGTCACTCAGTCATGTCCGACTCTTTGCGACCCCATGAATCGCAGCACGCCAGGCCTCCCTGTCCATCACCAGCTCGTGGAGTTCACTCAGACTCACGTCCATCAAGTCGGTGATGCCATCCAGCCATCTCATCCTCGGTCATCCCCTTCTCCTCCTGCCCCCAATCCCTCCCAGCATCAATTTGGAAGGAATGATGCTAAAGCTGAAACTCCAGTACTTTGGCCACCTCATGCAAAGAGTTGACTCATTGGAAAAGACTTTGATTATCTCAATAGATGCAGNTAAAGACTCCACCAGAAAATACTAGAGCTAATCAATGAATATAGTCAAGTTGCAGGATATAAAATCAACACACAGAAATCCCTTGCATTCCTATACACTAATAATGAGAATATAGAAAAAGAAATTAAGGAAACAATTCCATACACCATTGCAACGAAAAGAATAAAATACTTAAGAATTTATCTACCTAAAGAAACTAAAGACCTATATATAGAAAACTATAAAACACTGGTGAAAGAAATCGAAGAGGACACTAATAGATGGAGAAATATACTGCGTTCATGGATCAGAAGAATCAATATAGTGAAAATGAGGATACTACCCAAAGCAATCTATAGATTCAATGTGATCCCTAGCTAGAACAAATAATTGCACAATTTGTATGGAAATACAAAAAACCTCGAATAGTCAAAGCAATCTTGAGAAAGAAGAATGGAACTGGAGAAATCAACCTGCATGACTTCAGGCTCTACTACAAAGCCACAGACATCAAGACAGTATGGTACTGGCACAAAGACAGAAATATAGATCAGTGGAACAAAATAGAAATCCCAGAGATAAATCCATGCACCTATGGACCCCTTAACTTTGACAAAGGAAGCAAGAATATACAATGGAGAAAAGACAATCTCTTTTAAGAAGTGGTGCTGGGAAAACTGGCCAACCACTTGTAAAAGAATGAAACTAGAACCCTTTCTAACACCATACACAAAAGTAAACTCAAAATGGGTTAAACATCTAAACATAAGACCAGAAACTATAAAACTCCTAGAGGAGAACATAGGCAAAACGCTCTCTGACATAAATCACAGCAGGATCCTCTATGACCCACCTCCCAGAATACTGGAAATAAAAGCAAAAATAAACAAATGGGACCTAATTAAAATTAACAGCTTCTGCACAGCAAAGGAAACTATAAGCAACGTGAAAAAACAGCCTTCAGAATGGGAGAAAATAATAGCAAATGAAGAACTGACAAACAACTAATCTCAAAAATATTCAAGCAACTCCTGCAGCAGCTCAATTCCAGAAAAATAAACGACCCAATCAAAAAATGGGCCAAAGAACTACATAGACATTTCTCCAAAGAAGACATACAGATGGCTAAGAAACACATGAAAAGGTGCTCAACATCACTCATTATCAGAGAAATGCTAATCAAAACCACAATGAGGTACCATTTCATGCCAGTCAGAATGGCTCTATCCAAAAGTCTATAAGCAATAAATGCTGGAGAGGGTGTGGAGAAAAGGGAACCCTCTTACACTGTTGGTGGGAATGCAAACTAGTACAGCCACTATGGAGAACAATGTGGAGATTCCTTTAAATCTGGAAATAGAACTGCCACACGACCCAGCAATCCCACTGCTGGGCATACACACCAAGGAAAACAGAATTGAAAGAGAGACATGTACCTCAGTGTTCATGGAAGCAACCTAGATGTCCATCAGCAGACAAATGGATAAGAAAGCCATGGTACATGTACACAATGGAATATTACTCAGCCATTAAAAATAATGCATTTGAATCAGTTCTAATGAGGTGGATGAAACTGCAGCCATTATACAGAGTGAAGTAAGCCAGAAAGAAAAACACCAATACAGTATACTAATGCATACATATGGAATTTAGAAAGATGGTAATGATAACCCTGTATGTGAGACAGCAAAAGAGACACAGATGTATATGACAGTCTCTTTGTCTCTGTGGGAGAGGGCGAGGGTTGGACGATTTGGGAGAATGACATTGAAGATGTATAATATCATATGTGAAATGAATCGCCAGTCCAGATTCAATGCATGATACAGGATGCTTGGGGTTGGTGTACTGGGATGACCCAGAGGAATGGTACAGGGAAGGAGCTGGGAGGGTGATTTCAGGATGGGGAATGTGTGTACACCCATGGAGGATTCATGTTGATGTATAGCAAAACCAATGCAATATTTAAAGTAATTAGCCTCCAATTAAAATAAATAAATTTATATTAAAAATAAAATAAAAGTTAAAAAAATACAAATAGGCAAGAAAGAGGGCTTCCCAGTTGGTACTAGTAGTAAAGAACCTGCCAGCCAATGCAGGAGACACAAGAGATGCTGGTTTGATCCCTGGGTCAGGAAGATCCCCTGGAGAAGGGCATGGCAACCCACTATAGTATTCTTGTCTGGAAAATCCCATGGACAGAGGAGCCTGGCGGGCCACAGTCCACAGGGTCACACAGAGCTGGACATGACTGAAGCAACTTAGCAAACACACATGAATGCAGGCAGGAAAGTTATGACTTTAACTTGCTTAGTTGAGATTCATTTAAAAAAAGTAGACAGCATACTATTTTCATGTTCACACAAAACATTCACAAAGATGAACTATGTTCTGGGACATTAATAAAAATGCCTCATCATATTTAAGATGTAATCACAGTAAACATGCTCTTTGACCATAATTAAACTGAACTAGAAATTAATAGGAAATGGATATCTGGAAAATGTCAAGTTGTTTGGAAATTAAAGCACATGTATCTAAATAATTCATGGGTCAACAAAGAAATGAAATGAGTGATTAGAAAACATTATGAATTGAAGGAAAATTTAAAAAAACTCATCAAAATTTATAATTACTTTGGGAAAATACACAAAATTAAAAACAAAGAAGTTCTCAGGCCAGTGCTCTTAGGACTCCCACTTTAAAGAGTCCAGAAAAAGACAAGTAATTAAACTCAAAGTAATGACAAGGAAATAATGCCAATATGGGCAGAAATCAATGAAATTGAAAGCAGAATATGACAGAAGAAATCAATGGGATCTAATGCTGGTCCTATGACAAACATCAATAAAATTCTTAAAATTCTAGCCAGATTGATAAAGAAATATGGGAAAGGGCTGAATTAGTAGAATCAGAAGTAAAAGAAGGACATCACCAAAAACCCTACAAACATTGCAAGACTAATAAGGGAATACTACCAGCAAGTCTATAAACCAATAAATATGACAATTTGAACAAAATGGACACATTCTTTAAAAGACACAAACTACTAAAGCTCACCCAAGAAGAAATAATTTGAAGAGTCTCACTGTAGTAAAACCTTCCCACAAAGAAAACCTCTAGGAACAGATGGCTTCACTAGTGAATTCTAAAAAGCATTTAAGGAACAAAAGTGACTCTGCATAAATTATTCCAGAAAATAGAAGAGAAAGTTATACTTTCCAAATCATTTTACGAAGCAAGCTTTACACTAGCATCAAAACGAGACAAAGAGTTATGAAAACCATAGACAAATATTCAGATAAGCATAAATCCAAAAATCCTTAGCAAAACATAAAAAAGTTTAATCAAGGAGTATAAACATATTTGTGTAAACATAAGCTTTGACTAAAGCTATGATTTTATCCCCAAAACACAAGATTAGTTTAACACTGAAAAGTTCTCTTAATAAATGCAGAAAAATTATCTGGAAAAAATAAGCATCCATTCATGATAAAAAATTTAAATAACCTAAGAATGAACTGATCTTCATGATAAAGGACAGCTTTCAACAGCTAACATTAATATAGTTATGAAAGACTCCACGTTTTCCTCTTAAAACTGAGAACAAGGCAATTGTTCACCCCTTCTGTTCAACTTCATAGCAGAGGTTCTGTTCGGTGAAGTAAGGCAAGAAAAATAAATAAAAGGCACTAGTATTGAAAAACTGAAATAAGACTGTCTTTCTTCACGGACAACATGACGATCTAGGTAGAAAGTTCTATGAAATCTCAAATAGCAACCTAGAGCTAATAAATAATTTAGGAAAGTCATAGAACCCAGAGTTAATATACAAAAATCAATTGTATTTCTATACACTAGGAAACAAGCGAGCTTCTCTGGTGGCTCAGATGGGAAAGAATCTGCCTGCAATACGGGACACCTGGATTCAGTCCTTGGATTGGGAAGATCCCCTGGAGAAGGAAATGGCAATCTACTTCAGTATTTTTGCCTGGAGAATTTCATAGACAGAGAAGCCTGGTGGGCTAAAGTCCACAGGGTCACAAAGAGTTGGACACGACTGGGTGACAAACACTTTCACTTTAAAAGGAAACAAACAACTAGTAATCGAAACTTTTTTCAATGTCATTATCAAGAGAATTAGAAATATGAAATATTCAGGTATAAGTTTAACAAAATTGTTGAAATACTATGTGCTGAAAACAACAAAGCATTTCTGAGAGAACTTAAATAAGACTAAAACAAATGGAGAGAGATATCATGTTCCTGGCTCAGAAGATTGTGTCATTAAGATTTCAATTTCCCCCAAGTTGAACTACATTTTCAATATAATCCCAGATAAAATCCTCAGAGATGCTTTTGTTGACATTTGGAATACTATTTTGTAGATAAGAAGTTCTTATCTTTATGGAACTTCACAGATCTTAAAATTGCTAGAACAATTTTGATAAAGAAGAACAAAGTTAGAAGGTTTCCACAACCAGAATTCAAGTCTTACTGCAAACTACAGTAATGAAGCAGTGTGATATTGGTATAAGATGTATACCTAGTCAATTATACAAAGGTGCAAAGGCAATCCAACAAGTAAAAATCTTTTCAAAAATGATACTGGAAACATCTTGTATCTATATTTAAAACCTTGAAATCTTAACACATACTATACATTGTATTTCAAATGAATCATGGACCTAAATGTATGAGTCAAAGCTGCTAAGTCTGTAAGAAAACCTAAAAGAACATTTAGAGATGCATTAGGTAAAATTTTTTAAGTAGGATTAAAACAGCACAAACTATAACAGAAAAAAACCTTAGTAGCACTTTGGTAAAATTTAAAACTACAACCATGAAATTAAAAGACGCTTGCTCCTTGGAAGAAAGGCTATGACCAACCTAGACACTATATTAAAAAGTAATTACTTTGCCAACAAAGGTCCATATAGTCAAAGCTATGTTTTTTTCAGTAGTCAGGTATGGGTGTGAGAGTTGGATGATAAAGAAAGCTGAGCGCCAAAAAATTGGTGCCTTTGAACTGTGATGTTGGAGAAGACTCTTGAGAGGCCCTTGGACTGCAAGAAGATCAAACCAGTTCATTTTAAAGGAAATCAGTCCTGAATATTCATTGGAAGGACTGATGCTGAAGCTCCAATACTTTGCCACCTAATGTGAAAAACTGACTCATTTGGAAAATGCCCTGATGCTGGGAATGATTGAAGGCAGGAGAAAAAGGGGAAAACAGAGTATGAGATGGTTGGAAGGCATCACCAACTCGATGGACATGAGTTTGAGTAAACTTTGGGAGTTGGTGATTAACAGCGAAGCCTGGCATGCTGTAGTCCATGAGGTCACAAAGGGTTGGACAGACTGAGCAGCTGAACTGCCAACTGACTGAAAACAGTTGTTCTACAAAAATTTTGTAAAGAAATACAATCTAGTCACAAATTGGGATAAAATATTTGCAAAACATTTATCTAGACTTTTAATCAGGATGATTTTTCTCATAAGCCAGTTAAAAAGAGAAAAATGATTTGAGTACACTTAATACTGATATATTGGATAGGCAATGGCACCCCACTCCAGTACTCTTGCCTGGAAAATCCTATGGACAGAGGAGCCTGGTTGGCTACAGTCCATGGGGTGATGAAGAGTTGGACATGACTGAGTGACTTCACTTTCACTTTTCACTTTCATTCATTGGAGAAGGAAATGGCAACCCACTCCAGTGTTCTTGCCTGGAGAATCCCAGGGGTGGGCTGCTGTCTATGGGGTCGGCCACGACTGAAGTGACTTAGCAGCAGCAGCAGCAGCAGCAATACTCATCTATAGACCATAAAGAAGGCAGAGCACTGTAGAATTGGTGCCTTTGAACTGTAACTGGTGAAGACTCAAGAATCCCTTGGACAGCAAGGAGAGCCAACCAGTCAATCCTAAAGGAAATTAACCCTGGATACTCATTGAAAGGACTGATTCTGAAGCTGAAGCTCCAATACTTTGGCCACCTGATGTGAAGAGCCAACTCATTGGAAAAGACCCTGATGCTGGGAAAGATTGAAGGCAGAAGGAGAAGAGGGCAACAGAGGATGAGATGGTTGGAAGACATCATTGAATCAAAGGACATGAACTTGGGCAAAATCCAGGAGACGGTGAGGGACAGGGAGGCCTGGCATGCAGCAGTCCATGGGGTCAAAAAGAGTCAGACATGACTTGGCAACTGAACAACAAAAATTAATACAGGCAAATAGTCAGTAGTAAGTAAGCACATAAAGAGGTTCTCCACATCATTAGTGTTAGGAGAGTGTCCAATGAAAACCGCAGTGAGATATCAGTACAGACCTACTAGGTTAGGTAAAATCAAAGAGAATAACAGCTAAAAGGAGAGAATAGCCAAAATTAGAGTGTTGGTGAGGATATGGAAAGGGAAGAAATCTTACAAGTTCAATTTTATACATACATGACGCAAAAGACTATATGCTGTATGATTCTATCTGCATGACACTCTGAAAAAGGCAAAACCATAGGAACAGAGTGGAAATCAGGGATGGACAGGGTTCAGGGATACAGGGAAGAAAAGTGACATTAAAGGATATGATGGGACTTGAAAGGGTGAAGGAAATGCTCTAGATCATAACCAGATTGGTGGTTAATGGTTATACACATTGATCAAAACTTCTCAAGTAATATTCCTAAAGTTGGTAAACATTTTGTATGTAAATTATACTTCTATAAAACTGACTCTCTTTAAAATAAAAGGATGAGAAAAGATACCCCATGAGAGTACTAATCCAAAGAAAGCTGGACTGCCTGTATTAATATCAGATTTCCAAACAAGGAATATTATTAGCAATAAAAAGGCCCATTTCATAATATTAAAGGATTCATTCATCAAGAGAACATATTAAGGTTTACTTGACCGCCCACCCAGTTATTTTTAAGGCTCTTAAAATGGATCTTCCTGGCATAAGTTTACTTCCCTTTAGAGAGATTCTAAAATGACTTTTTGTTTTTGATTTAGTGTGGCTTGGAGTGAGGGAGATTTCCTTTCTTCAAATAGTGTGCCTGACTGTTTTGGGCCAATTTCTCAAGTTCTACTGTAATTACATTGGCTGGCTTTGTTCATCTGCTAGATACATTATTAATTGTCTTTCATTCAGAAGTCTGAAACTCACTGGCTTCACTGACAGATTTCCCATGTTACTCAGTGAAAAAGTAACTTAATCTGTCAGAAAGCTTCTTTCACTTTGCCACATATTGTAATATTTAGAAAGATTAACAAACTTGAATCACCAGGACTGACTTAAATGCGGGCCAAAACTAAGCTCAGTTTTCAAAAATGATTGTTCGGTCTTAGCGCTTTACCCTCCTTCAAAATGTTTCAGTCTGATGATCAGAGTCCTCAACAACTCAATCAGCTTTTCCACTTCACCATCACACTCCAAAATGAGTCCTCCTGTGGTTACCACCATCATGGTGTCACTTGTCTCTACCTCCCAGGGTTGCCTCAGTTCCTTCTCCCACTTTCCCACCAAATCTAGTCTATTTCCCTCCCTGCTTCCCTGTCCATGTTCCTTCCCAGCTTCCGCCACAGAATTCTCTTTTGAGCAGCTGGGTCCCCCTCTTCTTGCCCGAGTCGTGATAACACGGTGGTGCGGTTTCCTAACTCACCTTTGCTGTATGAGGTTTATAAAACATTACTTTCTCTAAAAAGCTGGCACTGACTTTCTTGAAATGAGCATAACTCAAATGTCCAAGGAGGCCCCACAATCTCTTGAAGTGGAGGAAACACAGTCTGGCTTTAACCCACATGGTGGGAAGTCCAAAACCTCCCTACATTTCTTACTTCCCAGAGGGCTTATGTTCTCCTGGTCACTTTTGGCTTCTATGGAACTCTTGTTCTCACCTCCCAGAATTTCTCTCACTTCTCTGCTCCATATTGACTGAGGTATGGAACATTACTCATTTTCCATGAGCCCCCTCACCCCAATAAAAACACTAACACCTAGCATTTAAATATACAGCAGACCTTGCAAATGGAAAGGTTTCCTATTACCATCTTACTCCAAATTCTCCTCTACTTCTTGGCATTGTTCATTTAAGAAGGCCTTCTTATCTCGCCTTGCTATTCTCTGGAACTCTGCATTCAGTTGGGTATATCTTTCCCTTTCTCCTTTGCCTTTCACTTCTCTTCTTTCCTCGGTTATTTGTGAAGCATCCTCAGACAACTACTTTGCCTTTATGTGTTTCTTTTTCTTTGGGATGTTTTGGTCACTGCCTCCTGTACAGTGTCATGAACCTCTGTCCATAGTTCTTCAGGCACTGTGTCTATCAGATCTAATCCTTTGAATCTATTTCTCACTTCACTGTATAATCATAAAGGATTTGATTTAGCTCATACCTGAATGGCCTAGGGGTTTTCCCTACTTTCTTCCATTTAAGCCTGAATTTTGCAATAAGGAGCTAATGATCTGAGCCACAGTCAGCTTCAGGTCTTGTTTTTGCAGACTGTATAGAGTTTCTCCATCTTTAGCTGCAAAGAATATAATCAATCTGATTTCTGTATTTGATGATGTCCACATTTGATGATGTCCACATATAGAGTCGTCTTTTGTGTTGTTGGAAGAAGGTGTTTGCCATGATCAATGTGTTCTCTTGACAAAACTGTGTTAGCCTTTGCCCTGCTTCATTTTGTATTCTAAAGCTAAACTTGCCTCTTATTCCAGGTATCTCTTGCAAACAATGACAACAAGTAGAGGAAAACAATAGAATGGGAAAGACTAGAGAGCTCTTCAAGAAAATTGGAGATATCAAGGGAACATTTCATGCACAGATGGACATGATAAAGGATATAAATAGTAAGGACCTAACAGACTATGGTTTTTCCTGTAGTCATGCAAAGATGTGAGAATTGGGCCATAAAAAAGGCTGAGCACCAAAGAATTTAAAATTGTGGTGCTGGAGAAGACTCTTGAGAGTCCCTTGGACTACAAAGAGATCAAACCAGTCAATCCTAAAGAAAATCAACACTGTATATTCATTGGAAGGACTGATCCTGAAGCTGAAGCTCCAATACTTCGGTCACTTGTTGAAAAGAACAGACTTATTGGAAAAGACTCTGATGTCAGGAAAGATTGAGGGCAGGTGGAGAAAGGGTGACAGAGGATGAGATGGTTGGACAGTATCACTGACTCAATGGACATGAATTTGAGCAAACTCTGGAAGGTAGTGAAGGACGGGGAAGCCTGATGTGTTGCAATTCATGTGATCCCAAGGAGTCAGACAGGACTTAATGACTGAACAACAACAAAATTCCCCTCATATTTTCACCTTCTCTTCATTTCCTTAGACCCTAACCTTTAAGGGACTCCAGGAAGTTCTCCTCCCTTCATTTTACAAAGCACACAGTGCAGCTCATGGATCCCTAAATAGCTCATGGCCTGCGTATCTGGAAAAGAGAGACTTCATGCAACCTAAAGAGAACTACAAATCTCCCTAAAGCAGAATTCCATGACAGAGGCTATTTATTGTCTTCCTCTACTTTGGGTATGCGATCCAAGATTCTGGTAAATGAGCAAAGTTAATCTGATTCAGTTACCCTTACATAATAACGCCCAGAGAAGGCTTTATACATTAAAATATTATGAAATTGACCTAAAATTTCAGACTGGCATTTTGCTGACCTTTGCAAATGATGCTCAGAGCTAATGCATGTTGAGTACATGAAATGAAAAATACTAGTGATATTTGACCTTTGAAGGTTGTGTAGCTACTGTGTTCCTTACATTATGAATAACTGCGCTCTGCTTTAGAATGAGAACTGGTTATATATGGTTGTAGTGAGATTCCTGATATCAGCATCAATTTCCTCACATGAAAAATGAAACAGTAATAGCTCTGGTCTAATTTCTGTTTTTTTCTGGGTGATTCAGGTTCTTTTGTCCTTCAACATATGGCTTTCTTAATTTCAGTTCTTACTTATTACCAGTCAGTGATATTTTCTAGTCTTCTGATTTAAACCTCAGATGGAGGAGCTGCAGCAATGCATTCCTTTACTCTTGAGTTTTTTTTGTGTGTGTAATCTCTGTTAGATTTGTCCTCTTTGTGAGATCAGGGTTCCCTGAGCCTTACAATAACTGTATGTGGGTGTTGGGATGGTGCTTTGGCAGGAAGAACCTCTTTCTACTGGGAGTCTGGACTTGAAGTTGATATACCAATTGCACATCCCCATGACAGTTTTTCTATTATATTGTTTTTAGAAGGAGCATTAGAAGATGATATCTACTCAGCCACTCCATCCTAACCCTTGATAATCAGGTGTTGGAAGACAAAGCAGAATAGATGTGGCTACCACTTGGCATTCCTGGTTTGTGTATAAGCCAACCAGGTTATGAGAGCAGAGCAAAACATCCATTATTTATTTGAGGATCTTATTATTATTATTTATTGTTATCAGTATTAATAGTGGTATCTGTAGTAGGGCTTATCTGGTTTTGACAAATCGACTTTCTATTTATCTTAAAGTAATAAATTTTAATAGAATAAACTCCTTGTGTTATTGATAAGCTGCATTTACATAATGCCAAATATAATTTTTCCAAATTGCACAGTTAAAGAATTTATTACAATTGTTATTGTGTGGGTTTTGCTTAAATCTGATGCCCTCAGAATTATTTGTTACTTTACTGAAAAGAAATAGATCAACAGGTTGTTTCATTGGTGTGTATTATCAGCCTGAAAAAACTTTTATCATGAGTCATGATGGCAGAAGGATCCTAGCTCAAGGGTCTAACCTGTGTCTGATTTAATGAGGATTCCGATACATGTGGGCATTCTGATTTGTTCTGTGGGGCTGATGCAAAAATACCCTCTCTGCACAAGAAAGATCCAGGAGGGAGAGTCATCCCTGGGAAAGATGGAGTACAAAAGTATGAAATTTGTTTGTAACTATCAATGGAAGGAGAGGTCAATTTAACAATACTACTCAGACTTTGCTGTGAATAGTGGAGGGTGCAGTTCTGGAGTCCACGCAATAATGATGGGACAGAATATTCAGGGGACGCAGCCTTCAGTTCAGTAGGTGTGGATCCTGACAGCAGGGGCCTAGGTCAATGTGTAAGAAGTAGAGCTACAGTGGCCCAAGTCCAGAATCAGCCTCACCAACATGGGTAAAGAAGTTCCCTCTTAGGGCATCCACATGTATCATACTGCACAGACTATGCACCGTATGATGGGCTGAATCATGCCCCTTCCCCCACCGAGATGCCCACTTCCAAATCTCCTGAACCTGGGAATATATCACCTTACACAGTAAAAGGCACTTTGGTGTGATTATCCTAGATTGGCTGAGTGGGTCCAATGTCATCACAAAGGTCCTTTAAAGAGGGAAGCAGGGAGATCAGAGTCAGAATGAGAAGATGCAGGAAGAAAGCAGAGGGCAGAGAGAAGATGCTATGATGTCGGCTTTGAAAATGCAGGAAACAGTCATGAGTCAAGGAGTATGGGCAGCTCCTAGAAGCTGGAGAAGATGAAGGTCTTCCCTTAGAGCCTTCTAAGGAATACGGAGTTTCTGACTCTGTGATTTCAGTGTTGTGAAAATGACTTTGGATTTTCTGACTTACAAAATTGTAAGAGAGCAAATTAGTATTGTCTTTTAATTCACTAAACTGTAGTCATCTGTTGCACAGGAATACAAATAGATTCACATGTCATGTCCCCAAGGGCCATCATCTACATGGACACTGATCTGAATACAGCTTCCTGGAACTGGGCAGCCATCCCTCTAGCTGCCCAGTGAGGGAAAGGCCAGGGAAATTGACGTGTTGAGCGACTCAAGGACTCGAGTTGTGTGCTCTTGGGAGTCTCATCCTCCTCTAATACGTTCCTCTCCACCCTCATCTCTGCCTCCTGCAGCTCTCATCTCCATCTGAGCAAACAGGAAGCAGGTGTTGGGTCCTTCCCAGGTACCACTGTCTTATCTTCCCAAACTTCACACACGCTGACCCAGATGGAGGAAAAGCTGCTGTCTTATTGAAGAGCCAGAAGAGCCACAGTGACCATACCTAACGCACTGGTTTCCACCGAGGAGGGGAAATGTCGTGCAGTGGGAGTTTCCGGGAGACCTCCTCTCCCTCCCAGTGTCCTTCTCCCTTTGGTCCTTCTTATCCTTCTACATTTCCACTTTGAATCCATCCTCTCTCTCAGTCTGATGACCCAACCCACTTCCTACAAAACACCACTAGACCTGTGTGCAAAGGAAGCCTGGCCCTCTGCCCCAGTGGGGGATTCGCAAGCTCTCACCTTTCAGGTGGTAGCTGGGTGCATGCTGTGGTCTGGCTCGTTATTTCCCCAAGAGAATCCAACACAAGCTCTGGACTCCAAAACGGCAGTGAAGGCAGAAGCTCTGTTTCCACTTTGGTGTCACAGACTGAGACCAGTAGGCTCCCAGATGACCTCTGAGCAAACATACCTTGGCCCACACCCACAATAGTTTCTCCCCTAGGAAACCCTCAGTCTGAAATCATCTGGAGAAAGTCTTTTCACAGCCAGCACCCGGACCTCACTCCTCAAGTAAGGATCACCAAAGTGTGCTGGACCGAGGAGGCAGTAGCTATTTGCTATGCCTGCTTTCATTATCAAGTGTCCTACTTTCTGCACTGTGGTGACCTGAATGGGAAGGAAGTCCAAAACAGAAGGCATATATGTATGTGTATGGCTGATTCATTTTGTTGTACAGTAGAAACTACACAACATTGTAAAGCAACCATACACCATTAAATAAAAAAGTCATGGTTAGCAGAGAATAATCCAGACACAGTCATCTGGGGGATACATGGCACCATCTCCACGGACTGGTTCTGATTCCCAAACTTCTCTCTTGAAAGGAGGCAGGGATGTCTCCGTGACTAACCTAGAGAAGCAGCAGCAGAACACGGTGAATAAGAATTGGTAGGCATTGAAACATGTATATTTCCATATGTGAAACAGATCGCCAGTCCAGGTTCGATGGATGAGACAGGGTGCTCAGGGCCGGTGCACTGGGATGACCCTGAGGGATGGGATGAGGAGGGAGGTGGGAGGGGGTTTCAGGACTGGGGACACATGTACACCCATGGCTGATTCATGTCAATGTATGGCAAAAACCACCACAATATTATAAAGTAATTAGCCTCCAGTTAAAATATATAAATTAAAAAAAAAAGAATTGGTAGGCTTAACATGGAGCTACAGGAGTGACAGTATGAGCTTATATGAAATGTCCTGAGGTAATCACTTTCTGAACTGGTTGGGAAGAATTTAAGGGAGGCTAAATTTCTTGCAATCCTGTGGGCAAGGCCTGAGTCAGAAAAATACTTCTCATTGCTGTTATTTCAAACTGCTTTTCCTCCAGGCTGCTGTATCCTTGAGAAACATATGTTAAACATGTTATCTTTCACAAAGAGACGGTAAATTGAATTGTTTGCAATTTGCTTCTTTCTTATTTTCCCCACTTTTAGTCATTGTAAAACATATTGTAAGAACGATAAAAGAAGTCTAAAATGAGGGAAATTACCCAGAAATCTGCCTATGAAAGCAATTCATCTTTTATTTTCCATGTTTCCTCCCAGGAATTATCTATATGCTCGCAAAACTATTCTATGCTACTTCCCAGAATGGAAGATTTAGAGAAAGACAGAGCTTCGCTTCTTAAAAGTTATGAGACATCAGCCATATCACTTAAATCTGAGCTATCAGTTTTCTGATATTTAAAAGGAAAATTTGGACTAGTCGATTTTTTTTATGGATGCTTCCTGCTTTAAAATTGCTTGTACCTCTGTCCTTACAACAGAATGAGTCTTACTCTGTAGCATCATATTTGGGGAAATGGACATTTTTAAAGGCTGAGAGAATGGTACTGCCAAGTAAAAATGGTAATTAAGCAACACCACAAACAATAGACAGGAGCAGAAACTGAAACTTGATAGTGAACTTTCAATAAACATAACTGCTTATTTTGTTCTAATTCTAGAATTTCCCAAACTTATTTGAAAGACAAAGTTTTTATTGTAAGTTAGCCTTTTGTCTTGAAGGCAGGTCAAAGATAAGTGTGTCTCCAACAATAGTCCAGGGTAGCGACAATGGTGAATTGGTCATTTGCCTCAGAAGTATTAATGTCATTAGAAATCAAGGAATGAGGCTCCTTCTTTTACAACTTTGTGTTTGCACACTATGTGATTTGGAACCGTGCTTGTCATAGCTGGTTTGCACTGCTCTAATGGGGAAACGGTGGAAATAGTATCAGACTTTATTTTGGGGGGCTCCAAAATTACTGCAGATGGTGATTGCAGCCATGAAATTAAAAGATGCTTACTCCTTGGAAGAAAAGTTATGACCAACCTAGATAGCATATTCAAAAGCAGAGACATTACTTTGCCAACAAAGGTCCGTCTCATCAAGGCTTTGGTTTTTCCTGTGGTCATGTATGGATGTGAGAGTTGGACTGTGAAGAAAGCTGAGCACTGAAGAATGGATGCTTTTGAACTGTGGTGTTGGAGAAGACTTGAGAGTCCCTTGGACTGCAAGGAGATCCAACCAGCCCATTCTGAAGGAGATCAGCCCTGGGTGTTCTTTGGAAGGAATGATGCTAAAGCTGAAACTCCAGTACTTTGGGAACCTCATGCGAAGAATTGACTCATTGGAAAAGACTCTGATGCTGGGAGGGATTGGGGGCAGTAGGAGAAGGGGACGACAGAGGATGAGAAGGTTGGATGGCATCACCGACTCGATGGACATGAGTTTGAGTGAACTCCAGGAGTTGATGATGGACAGGGAGGTCTGGCATGCTGCGATTCATGGGGTCGCAAAGAGTCAGACACAACTGAACGACTGAACTGAACTGAACTGAATGAAAATATCATTGACCGGATGGTATAAACAACAAATATCAAAGGGGTTCAGAATGGGGAACAGGTGTATACCTGTGGCAGATTCATGTTTATGTATGGCAAAACCAATACAATATTGTAAAGTAATTAACCTCCAATTAAAATAAATAAATTATATTTTTTTAAAAAAAGGAAATCAACTCTGAATATTTACTGGAAGGACTGATGTGGAAGCTGAAGCTCCAATCCTTTGGTCTCCTGGTGCAAGAGACAACTCATTGGAAAAGATCTGGGAAAGACTGAAGGCAAGAGGAGAAGGGGGCAGCAGAGGATGAGATGGTTGGATGGCATCACTGACTCAATGGACATGAGTTTGAATAAACTCTGGGTGGTGGTGAAGGACAGGGAAGCCTGAAATGATGCAGTCCATGGGGTCATGAGGAGCTGGACATGACTTAGAAACTGAACAACAACAATTTACTTCTCATAGCTCTGAAGGTTGAAAAGTCCAAGATCAAGGTGCTGGCAGAGCCAGTGTCTGGTAAGAGCCTCTTGCCAGTTTGCAGACAGCCTTCTTCCGATCACATCCCCCATAGTAGAGAGCAGAGAGGAAGCCAGTTCTCTCATGTCTCTTCTTATGAGGGCACTAATCCTGTTTATGAGGGTCCCCTCACAACCTAGTTATCTCCCAGATGCCCCGGTTCTCAATATCATCACACTGGGAGCTGGGATTTCAACATGTATATTGGGAATGAGGGAACAGATGTTCAGTTAATAGCTGAGCTGGATTGAAGTAGTTGTTATCTCTATTTGGGCCTGTTGAAGTCATATTTATATTTTTTAAATTAATTTTTATTGGAGTATAGTTGTTTTAAAGTGTTGTGTTAGTTTCTACCATAAGCAAAATGAATCAGCCAGACATACACATATATCCTCTCCCTTTTGGGCTTCTTTCCCATTCAGGTCATTACAGTGCATTAAGTAGAGTTGCCTGTGCTATCCAGTAGGTTCTCATTGCCTCTGTGTGCTAAGTCACCTCAGTCGTGTCTGAGTCTTTGCAACTCCATGGACTGTAGCCCACTGGGCTTCCCTGTCCATTGGATTCTCTAGGCAAGAATATTGGAGTGAGTTGCCAAGCTCTCCTCCAGGTAATCTTACCCGTACAGGGATCAAACCCTCACCTCTTATATCTCCTGCATCAGCAGGTGAGTTCTTTACTATGAGCACCACCTGGGAAGCCCAGGTTCTCATTAGTTTTCCATTTTATACATAGTATCAATAATGTATATGTGTCAATCCCAATCTCCCAATTCCTCCCACACCTTCTTCCCATTTTGTACCCATTTGTTTGTTCTCTATATCTGTATCTCTACTTCTGGTTTGCAAATAAGATCATCTATACCATTTTTCTAGATTCTACATATATGCGTTGCTGCTGCTGCTGTTAAGTCACTTCAGTCATGTCCGACTCTGTGTGATCCCACAGACGGCAGCCCACCAGGCTCCCCTGTCCTTGGGATTCTCCAGGCAAGAACACTGGAGTGGGTTGCCATTTCCTTCTCCAATGCATGAAAGTGAAAAGTAAAAGGGAAGTCACTCAGTAGTGTCCAACTCTTTGTGACCCCATGGGCTGCAGCCTACCAGGCTCCTCCGTCCATGGGATTTTCCAGGCAAGAGTACTGGAGTGGGGTGCCATCGCCTTCTCCTACATATATGTGTTAGTATGTGATATTCTACTTATCCTTAGTTTGCTTTCTCTACTACTCTGAACCAAGATATTCTGGCATAAGTGTGGGATCTTATTTTTAAAAGATGAAATTAGTTAGTGTAATCTTTCAAGTGATTTTTCAGCCACAGAATATTTCCTTTCCCCAACAATTTAAAGAGAACATGTGCTTAGACAGATAGTTCACCAACATACTCTAGAGCACAGCTTCCATCAGCAAACCTGGTCTTAAACATCATGTGCTATGTGACTTTCTGCACTGGAGGAGAAAGCACAGAAGATGCTGAGCTAGGTTATTATTCTGTAATTCGGACAATTTGTGAGTTCCTTTATACACAGGTATTACATATCACAACTGTGTCTTCACTTGGCATGGTACAGTCTCAATGCAGATTAAATCTCAGTTACAAAAGAACTGTGGAAAGCAAGGGTGCAGTTCATGAGCACATGTTTTAGATAATGTGGCACTGGGCAAAGTGAGAATTGCCTTACTACAATCTGGACACTTTATTGTAACCTTATGAAATTGCAGTGTATACACAAGATTTACCAGAAATATTAGTCACTGTTCTGTTCAGAGAACTAAAATCTGCAAACAGGACCAACAGCGTGGTGAGGGTCATCTTAGCTTTACTGCCGCACAGGGCTGTCTATCTTAACATATGAGCTTTGATAATTTCTTGGATGTTATAATGCCTGTGATGTTTATGATGAAATATTTCAGGACTGAGTAAATCCAATGATGATAATAAAACAAGAAAATTTATTATACTCTAAATGGCAAATTAAGATGCCAACTTGGAGCATTGTGCTGAGAAGCATTCTAAGGTCCTGTGTGGATCCATGGGGAAGTGTATATAAAGAGGAGCTCTCTGAGCCTCTCTGGTGGCTCAGACAGTAAGGAATCACCTGTGATGCAGGAGACTTGGGCTGGATCCCTGGATTGGGAAGATTCCCTGGAGGAGGGCATGGCAACACACTCCAGTATTCTTGCCTGGAGAATCTGAGGATTCTCCAGAGAACAGAGGAGCCTGGTGGGCTACACCCAATGGGGTCACAAAGAGTCAGGCACGACTGAGTCACTAAGCACACACATGTATCCTATTGTCAGGAAATAATACATGCCATGTATTTGCCATTATTGTATAAGTAATTAGACTCTGTTATTATATGTGGAAGACCCGGGTTCAATCCCCGGGTCGGGAAGATACCCTGCAGAAGGAAATGGCAACCCACTCAAGTACTCTTGCCTGGAAAATTCCATGGATAGAGAAGTAGGTTACAGTCCATGGGATTGCAAAGAGTCAGACATGACTGAGCAACTTCACTTTCTTTCTATTATATATTACAAGGAGGGCACGGCAACCCACTCCAATATTCTTGCCTGGAGAATCCCCATGGACAGTGGAGCCTGGCAGACTACAGTCCATGGGGTCTCAAAGAATTGGATATGACTGAGTGACTAAGCACAGCACATTATATAATTTAGTAATGATAAACCAGGCTTCCCTAGTGGCTCAGTTGGTAAGGAATCTGCTGCAATGCAGGAGACTTGGGTTTGATCCCTGGGTCGGGAAGATCCCTTGGAGAAGGAAATGGCAACCCACTCCAGTACTCTTGCCTGGAGAATCCCATGGACAGAGGAGTCAGGCAGGCTGTAGTCCATGGAGTCCCAAAGAGTTGGACACGACTGTGCGACTAACTTTCACTTTCAACGGTAAACCAGCTTCTAACATCAATGTTGTTTTTAAAACACAGATAGAGAGTTCTAGAGGGACTCAGAGCCCGTTCATGTATCTTCAGATACAGCAAAACCTGCTGAGGCTGCAGAGACTGAAAAAAGTATTTTGTATGCATTGATGAAGAGTCACAAATAAACTCCAACTATATTCAGCCCAGGAACTCTTAAACTAGCTGTAATATGACAATGACCATTCACAGTAAGTTCTATGATCTTTTTCTCATTAGACACTTTGCCAAGACCAGTATGTACTTTTCTTAGATGCATCAGGAGCTTATATCAATCACCTTGACTGATAGCTGCAGATGAAATGGATAGTTTAAATTTAGGATCACCTCATGCTGACAGTGCTTCACCTGAAGCATGACCAGGGCGTATTTTCTCTTCTAGGAGCCTGGTTATTTTTTCTTGGGGGCATCATTTCTTCTCTGACTCTGCAGGCACTTGCTCAGCCAACTGGCACACACAGCTCAAAATGGGAGTAAAGTCCCCGAGGGAAACTCCTCAATCAACAGGGGACTGGAACCAGTGAGTAATTGGGTGTGATGAGAAAACAGTTATTTCTGAATTATTGGCTGGGCATTCTACAGTATGAAAACCCTGCTCACACCTAGAGTCTGGACATTTAGATAAGGACCTGAGCTTAGGATCGCCACCCCAAATTCTCGCTTTGCTTTTCCTGAGACACCTTTTAAAATAACCACTTAGAGTCTAGCCTGTGAAATGTGAGCAAAAGACCTCTGCCCCAGCCACCTTGTAAGTAGGTGCTTGCCAACCCATTCTCTTGTGCTTCCCAAGTGGTGCTAATGGTAAAAAAAATAAAATAAAATAAAACCGCCTACCAATGCAGAGATGTAAAAGATGTGGGTTTGATCTCCAGGCCAGGGAGATCCCCTGGAGAAGGACATGGCAACCCACTCCAATATTCTTGCCCAGAGAATCTCATGGTCAGAGAAGACTGGCAGTCTACACCCTGTGGGGTCGCAAAGAGTTGGACACAACTGAGCAACTAACACACAGTGCTAAATCAGCTCCTATCATCAATGCTGTTTATAAAATACAGAAAGTTCTAGTGGAATTCAGATCCTGCTCATGTATCTTCAGATAGAGCAAACCCAGCTCAGGCTGTAGAGACTGAGAGGAGCATTTGATATACTTTGATGGAGAGTCACAAATAAACTCCTACTGTATTCAGCCCTGGAACTCTTAAACTAACTGTGATATGACAATGACCATTCACTATAGGCTCTACAATCTTTTTATCATTAGACTTTGCCAAGACCAATGTATACTTTTCTTAGATGCATCAGGAACTGATATCAGTCACCTTGACTGATATTTGATTTCAGCTGCAGAAGCAATGGATAGTTTCAATTTACGATCACCTCATGCTGACAGTCAGAGAAGGGAATGGCACACCACTCCAGTACTCTTGCCTGGAAAATCCCATGGATGGAGGAGCCTGGTAGGCTGCAGTCCATGGGGTCACAAAGAGTCGGACATGACTGAGCGACTTCACTTTCACTTTTCACTTTCATGCATTGGAGAAGGAAATGGCAACCCACTCCAGTGTTCTTGCCTGGAGAATCCCAGGGACAGTGGAGCCTGGTGGGCTGCCATCTATGGGGTTGCACAGAGTCGGACACGACTGAAATGACTTGGCAGCAGCAGCAGCAGGCTGACAGTGCTTCACCTCAAGCATGTCCAGGGTATATTTTCTCTTCCAGGAACTTGGTCATCTTTTCTTGGGGACATCATTTCTTCTCTGACACTGCAGGGACTTCTTAGCCAGCAGGCATACACACCTCAAGATGGGAATAAAGTCTCTGAGGATAATTCCACAACCAACAGGGGACTGGAGCCAGCGAGTAATCTGATGTGATGAGAAAACACTTATTTCTAAATTATTGCCTAGGCACTTTACAGCATAAAAACCCTGGTCACACCCAGAGTCTGGGCATTTAGATATGGACCTGAGCTTGAGATCCTGGCACCAAGCTCTTGCTTTGCTTTTCCCGAGACACCTTTTAAAACAACCACTAGAGTCCAGCCTGTGAAATGTGAGCAAAAGACCTCTGCCCCAGCCACTTGTAAGTAGGAGGTGCTTGCCACTTGGCTCTCTTGGGCTTCCCAGGTGGCACTAGTGGTAAAGAACCCACTTGCCAATGCAGGAGAAGTAGATGATGCGAGTTCCATCCCTAGGTCTGGAAGATCCCCTGGAGGAGGGCCTGGAAACCCACTCCAGGTATTTCTTGCCTGGAGAACCCCATGGACAAAGGAGCCTGGAGGGCTACAGTCCATGGGGTCACAAAGAGTCGGACATGACTGAAGTGACTTGGCATGCACACATCCCACTTGCTCCCTTATCACCTGCTCCTTTGTGACATGGGACAGTGGATGGCTCCATTCCTGGGATCTGTAGCCCTTATCACCTGCTCCTTTGTGACATGGGACAGTGGATGGCTCCATTCCTGGGATCTGTAAGTAATAAATCTTGTGACTTGACTTCTTTTGTATGACTGTACTGAAACTCTGCCTTCAATCAAAATGGCCCCAGGGTTTTCACTTCCTCAAAGTGAAAGCAGGGATGCTGAGGGAGCTACCTGTCAGCTTCATGTTGGTGGCTTGTGCCTCCTCACTCAGCATATCATAATATACATATGCTGAATTCAATACAACAGCTATGGACCCCAACACAGTGGGCACGCTGCCCCTCCTTCAGGTGGGCAATTCCAAGATGTATTTTATGCATGGATCTTGAGGTACCAGTGAAACTGAACCCCCAATGCCTACAGTGATAACTTAAGAATGTCAAAAATCCTGGAAACAATGAAGAAAAGTATTAAACAATTGTATTGCAATAAAACTAAAAACAAAGTGAAAAAGTAGAAAAACTGGAAACCTACCTGACAGAAAAAGAGTTAGTCACTTTAAAATATAAAGAACTCTTACAAATAAATGAGATGTACTAATAATCCAAAGGACAAATAAGTAAAGATTATGTACCAGTAATTAACAGGAAAAAAACCCAAGTGGCTTAAAAATGTATGAAAAGATTATCCATAAAGTTTAAAGTTCTTACTCATTACAGAAAAGTGAAATAAACAATGACACCATTTCTAACAATAACAATCAAATTTACAAAGATCAGAAAGTTTTTAATATATAGTTCTGTTAAGGTTACAAGGAAATCGTCAAATTCACAGTACAACTTCTTTGGAGGGCAATTTGTCAGTGTTTTGAATGTGTATACATTGAATTATTTAGTAATTCTATTTCTAGGAATTCATCTACCACTTATATCCACATGATGAGTGTAAAAATAGATGCACAGAAATGTTTATTACAGCTTTGTTTGTAACGGCAAAAAACCAGACTATTTCCAGTTTTTTAAGGAATCTCCACACTGTTCTCCATAGTGGCTGTACTAGTTTGCATTCCCACCAACAGTGTAAGAGGGTTCCCTTTTCTCCACACCCTCTCCAGCATTTATTGCTTATAGACTTTTGAAACCCAGCCATTGTGACTGGCTTGAAATGGTACCTCGTTGTGGTTTTTATTTGCATTTGTCAGATAATGAGTGATGTTGAGCATCTTTTCATGTGTTTGTTAGCCATCTGTATGTCTTCTTTGGAGAAATGTCTATTTAGTTCTTTGGCCCATTTTTTGATTGGGTTGTTTATTTTTCTGGAATTGAGCTGCTGCAGGAGTTGCTTGTATATTTTTGAGATTAGTTGTTTGTCAGTTGCTTCATTTGCTATTATTTTCTCCCATTCTGAAGGCTGTCTTTTCACGTTGCTTATATTTTCCTTTGTTGTGCAGAAGCTTTTAATTTTAATTAGGTCCCATTTGTTTATTTTTGCTTTTATTTCCAGTATTCTGGGAGGTGGGTCATAGAGGATCCTGCTGTGATTTATGTCAGAAAGTGTTTTGCCTATGTTCTCCTCTGGGAGTTTTATAGTTTCTGGTTTTACATTTAGATCTTTAATCCATTTTGAGTTTATTTTTGTGTATGGTGTTAGAAAGTGATCTAGTTTCATTCTTTTACAAGTGGTTGATCAGTTTTCCCTGCACCACGTGTTAAAGAAATTGTCTCTTCTCCATTGTATATTCTTGCCTCCTTTGTCAAAGATAAGGTTTCCATAGGTGCGTGGGTTTATCTCTGGGCTTTCTATTTTGTTCCATTGATCTATATATTTCTGTCTTTGTGCCAGTACCATCCTGTCTTTATGTCTGCAGCTTTGTAGAAGAGCCTGAAGTCAGGCAGGTTGATTCCTCCAGTTCCATTCTTCTTTCTCAAGATTGCTTTGGCTATTCGAGGTTTATTGTATTTCCATACAAATTGTGAAATTATTTGTTCTAGCTCTGTGAAAAATACCACTGTTAGCTTGATAAGGATTGCATTGAATCTATAGATTGCTTTGGGTAGTATACTCATTTTCACTATATTGATTCTTCCGATCCTTGCACACAGTATATTTCTCCATCTATTAGAGTCCTCTTTGATTTATCTCACCAGTGTTTTATAGTTTTCTATATATAGGCCTTTAGTTTCTTTAGGTAGATATATTCCTAAGTATTTTATTCTTTTTGTTGCAATGGTGAATGGAATTGTTTCCTTAATTTCTCTACTTTCTCATTACTAGTGTATAGGAATGCAAGGGATTTCTGTGTGTTGATTTTATATCCTGCAACTTTACTATATTCATTAATTAGCTCTAGTAATTTTCTGGTGGAGTCTTTAGGGTTTTCTAGGTAGAGGATCATGTCATCTGCAAACAGTGAGAGTTTTACTTCTTCTTTTCCAGTCTGGATTCCTTTTATTTCTTTTTCTGCTCTGATTGCTCTGGCCAAAACTTCCAGAACTATATTGAATAGTAGTGGTGAAAGTGGGCACCCTTGTCTTGTTCCTGACTTTAGGGGA
>SJYQ01002299.1:351372-372187 GCA_006410935.1 Redunca redunca
TCTAGTGACCAGTGAGAAATGAGCTCTTCTTTCATTTATGGCTGATTAAGATCTCATAGTAATCCTCTATTTTTGCCATGCAGGTGAAAATCAGAGTTGAATAATTATGTTGGCAAAATAAACAGCTGCTACACCTGCCAAACTGAGCATAACAAACTTAACAAAAAATCAAGCTTTAGGAGTTAATATTGGTATAGGACTTTTACATTCTTTGGAGAAACAAGTAAAGAAAATTACAAAATATGAGAGAAATTATTTTTAATGAAGTTGGAATAAGGGTAGCCATAAAACAGTCAAAGCAAGGATGGGGGCATTATAAATCATACATTATTGGGTTTTGATTATGACTGTCTTTGACAAGACCAAGTAAATTCCGATAAGCTCTCAAAAACAGACCAACATTATCAGTGTGCATGAGACATCATGCATTTTTTTATCTTCTGCTCATAGAATAATCTTATGGAATTTATATTTTTTAAGAATTGGTTTTCTGCCAAAATGTCCTTCATTTAATGGAATTTTATTGTAAGATCTACAATATTACTATTTTAAAGGATAGAATTAATATACATAAATATTATTTCCTCCTCCCAACAATTTAGATGTCTCTATAGAGGTTTGAGGTAATTTAGGATTACAGACTTCTAAAGAGAAATAATCCTTTTATTTTCTTGATGAAAAANTAGAAATTTGCTATTTTTGTATCTGAAGAGATTTTTCTTGTGCTTTTCAAAATATAGTATGTAAAGAAATTCAAAGTGCCTCTGATTGAAGTTTGAGTGGGAGCTCTGTAGTCTACTCTACTAAGTTTTGTTCCTCCAAATTCTTAAAAATATACAATAAACCCCCAAGCTTGATGGAGTAGTATGAAGAGATTAAAGAATTTTTAAACATTTGTACATGTAATAAGAAGTGATGAAAATTATATGAGCATATATATTTTCTCTCATGTCAGAACACACACAAATACACATACTGGTAGCTCAGACAGTAAAGAATCTTCCTTCATTGCAAGAGACATGGGTTCGATCCCTGGGTCAAGAAGATCCCCTGGAAAAGGGAATGGCTACCCACTCCAGTATTCTTGCCTGAAGAATCCCATGGACAGAGAAGCCTGGCAGGCTCCAGTTCATGGGGTCAAAAGAGTTGGACATGACTGAGTAAGACTTCCACTTTTTCGCATAGATTTGCTCTCATGCCAGGACACACACACACCACACACTCTTTCACTCACTCCTCAAATCAATTCAGTTGCACAAGTGTCCTTAAGATTTGGCAAGGAAAGAACAGAATGACATTGTCGTAAGAGAAAGGATAAATGCAACTGGAAGAAATCTTTCAAGAACCTTGAGTTGTGGATGATGCATAGAACACTCTTCCAGAATTTGAGAAAAGCTTGAAGTATGCTTATAATTTACATTTCAAACTTCTAGACAAGCTTATCTTAAAATTTTTATTCCTCTTTCCATATCTCTTCCATCCATAAGACTGGTAATATTACTTGTGAAAATTTCCCATATATGTTCTTTTCAGTGGCTGATGCCTCTGATAAGATCTCTATTAAGATCTCTGAAGGGCTTGAGATTTTACCCTACTGGCAAACTAACAAGTTAGCATGACAGAATTTCAGAGATATTAGCAGATGATCTAAAACTCCAGGGTCAGAAACAGAGAGCAGTTTATTGCTCCTTGAAATGAGAATAGCCAGAGCATCAGAATTTGTCTTGATTTCTCAAGCCCTAATTTCTAAGAGCTAATGTGAAGAGATAGCATATTAAAAAGCAGAGATATTACTTTGCCAACAAAAGTCTGTCCAGTCAAGGCTATGGTTTTTCTAGTGGTCATGTATGGATGAGAGAGTTGGACTGTGAAGAAAGCTGAGCGCCAAAGAATTGATGTTTTTTAACTGTGGTATTGGAGAAGAGTCTTGAGAGTCCCTTGGACTGCAAGGAGATCCAACCAGTCCATTCTGAAGGAGATCAGTCCTGGGTGTTCACTGGAAGGACTGATGCTGAAGCTGAAACTCCAATACTTTGGCCACCTCATGCGAAGAGTTGACTTATTGCAAAAGACTTTGATGCTGGAAGGGATTGAAGGCAGGAGGAGAAGGGGACGACAGAGGATGAGATGGCTGGATGGCATCACCGACTCGAGGGACATGAGTTTGAGTGAACTCCAGGAGTTGGTGATGGACAGGGAGGCCTGGCGTGCTGCAGATCATAGGGTTACAAAAAGGAGGACACGATTAGGGACTGAACTGAACTGATTGCATTATTCATTATATATTGACTCTTTTTTATTTCTTCAAGGTCCTTATTAAACCTTTCTTGCATCTTCTCAATCCTTGTCTCTAGGCTATTTATCTGTAACTCCATTTTGTTTTCAAGATTTTGCATCATTTTCACTATCATAGTTTGTAATTCTTTATCAGGTAGATTCCTTATCTCTTCCTCTTTTGTTTGGTTTGGTGGGCATTTATCCTCTTCCTTTACCTGCTGGGTATGTCTCTGTCTCTTCATCTTGTTTATATTATTGTGTTTGGGGTGGCCTTTCCGTATTCTGGCAGTTTGTGGAGTTCTCTTTATTGTGGAGTTTCCTCGCTATGGGTGAGGTTGTATGGGTGGCTTGTCAAGGTTTCCTAGTTAGGGAAGCTTGTGTCCGTGTTTTGGTGGGTGGAGTGCAATGAAGTGTCCAGTAATGAGTTATGAGGTGTCAGTGGGTTTGGAGTGGCTTTGGGCAGCCTGTATATTGAAGCTCAGGGCTATGTTGCCATGTTGCTGGAGAATTTGCGTGGTATGTCTTGCTCTGGAACTTGTTGGCCTTTGGGTGGTGCTTGGTTTCAGTGTAGGTATGGAGGCATTTGGTGATGGACAGGGAGGGCTGGCGTGCTGCGATTCATGGGGTCGCAAAGAGTCGGACACGACTGAGCGACTGAACTGAACTGAACTGAACTGAACTGATGGAGGCATTTAATGAGCTCCTCCCTTTGAAGACAATGGGCTGCTTTTCTGGGTTCCTGATGTCCTCTGCCGGCATTCAGAAGTTGTTCTGTGGAATTTACTCAGAGTTCAAATGTTCTTTTGATGAATTTGTAAGGGAGAAAGTGGTCTCCCTGTCCTATTCCTCCTCCATCTTAGGACCGCCCCTCTATTTGCTATTAATTATTGAGAGCAATGTTGAAACCTACAATTATAATTTTGGATTTTTCTACTTTTTCCTTTTAGGTCTATTGCATTTTGAAGCTCTGCTATAGAGTCCATTTACATTTAAGGTTATTATGTCTTCTTGATATACTGATCCCTTTTTTCATTATAGAATCTCTCTATTTATCCCCAATCATCTTCTTTGTTCTTAAATTTATTTTGACATTAATAAAACATCTCCAGATTTTTTATTCTGACTAGGGTTTTCATGATATATACTTTTCTATTCTTTTAATTTTGGCCCATCTGTGTCTTTAGATGTATGGATAGCATTTTTAAAGCATGACAATATTTCCCTTGTAATTTGAATGTTTAGATCTTGTGCAATTAATGTGATAACTGATAGGATTATAATTAAGTCTATCATCTTGATATTCATTTTCTATTTGTCCCATTTTAAAATTTTTCCTGTATTTTCTGATTTATCTTAATTATCTGTTTTAATAACTATGTTTGATCTCCACATCTAGATTTTTATGAATAACTCACTGTTTTTATGTTTTGTAATTGCCCTCAGGGTTACAACACACATCTTAAACATACCACATTCTGCCTTCCGATACTGTTATATCATTCTTTATATATTGAACAAATCTTGCAATAGACTTCTTTCATTTGTCCTCTGATCTTTTATGCTATTTTTGGCATACATTTTATTTCTGCATGTGTTTTGAACCATACAATACATTGTTTTTAATTNTCCGATACTGTTATATCATTCTTTATATATTGAACAAATCTTGCAATAGACTTCTTTCATTTGTCCTGTGATCTTTTATGCTATTTTTGGCATACATTTTATTTCTGCATGTGTTTTGAACCATACAATACATTGTTTTTAATTTTTGTTTTAAACAGTTTTCTTCTAAAGAGGCTAAAATGACAAAATATGTCTCATATTTACCCACTTACTTTCAATTTCTAAGTCTCTTCATTCCTTTGTTCAGATTCAGATTTCCATCCCTTACCATTTTTCTTTATCTGAATAACTTCCTTCAGAAGTCTTATACTACAGATTTGCTGGAAATTACTTTCTAAATTTTGGTTTATCTAAAGAAGTTTTCATTTTGCCTTCATTTCTGAAAGATTTTTCGCCAAGTATAGAATTTTCAGTTAACATTTTTCTGACCCAGTTCTTTAAAGACATTGCTCCATTGTTTTCCGGTTTGCATTTTTTTTCTGCTAAGAAATATGCTATCATTCTTATCTTTGTTCATCTATATGTAACAGGTCTTTTTCTCTCTGGCTGCTTTTGAAATTATTTTTATTTATTGGTTTCCAGGAATTTGATTATCACTTGAGGTGATTTTCTTTATGTCTCCTTTATAGGAGTTTGCTGAGCTTCTAGAATCTGCAACTTTCTCAGTTTCATCAAATTTGTAGAAACTTTGGCCATTAATTCCCCCCTTTTTTTCTGTTTCTCCTCCTCTCTTTTTGTAACTCCAACTATATATTTATTAAGCTGTTTGATATTGTCACTCAGTCCACTGATTCCCTGAAATTATCATTTTTTTCTCTTTGTACTTCATCTTGGGTGCTTCTATTGCTATCTTTTCAAAATAACTAATTTTTAAAAATTTAGTGGACATGTCTAATTCTATCCAATAAGCATTTTAAATGCTTTGCTCTTTAACTTTGTAAGTTCCCTTTCATTTTGTTTTTATCTTTAATTTCAGGTTTCTTCTCTACCTTTTTGAACATATGGGATGTATTTATAATAATCATCTTAATGTTTTTCTTGTTGGCTAGTTCCATCATCTCTGTCATTTCTGTGTGTGTCTGTTGGAATTTTTCTCGTGATTATAGGTTATGGTTTCCTGTTTTCTCACATACCTAATAATATTTGGGAAGGGGTACTGGATATCATGAAGTTTACAATTTGGTTTGGAATGGTAGATTTTTAAAATTTTCTTTGTACAGTTTTGACTTTTTTCTAGTTCACACTCAATATTATTTGAAATCAGCAGGACCTTTGATCATCCATCTATGCCTTGTTAGGGCATGCCAGAGTACCCTGCAGGATAAAGCTGATTTCATCCCATCACTGAGGTGATACACTTTTGTGTGCTTTGGTTGATCAACTATTTATTGCATGCCTTTTTACTCTGCCCAATGGGCACATGAACTATTCTCAGTGCATGAATTCTGGAATTTTTTCTGTCTATAGCTTTTCAGTGTATTTTTTTTCCCCCTCTTCCCTTGGTTATTTTCCTCTCTTTCTCTGTCCTGTGTATGGGGATCAATATTCAGTTAAATATTTAAGGTATTATCTCCACAAATATCCAAACATTTCTTTATGGAGTTACTTCTTCTCCTCTCTTTTCTTTCCTGAAGATTCTAATCAACTCTGCCCACCTTGAAAGGGACAGAGACTCAAACTTCATCCTCTCAATTCAGAAACACTGGTTGGCTCTGTTTGAGTTCCTCTTCTCTTTGCTACAGCCTTAAATTGTATCCAGACCTGGGTTCAATCCCTGGGTCAGGAAGATCTGCTGGAGAAGGAAATGGCAATCCACTCCAGTACTATTGCCTGGAAAATCCCATAGACAGAGGAGCCTGGTAGGCTACAGTCCATGGGGTCTTAGAGTTGGACACAACTGAGCGACTTCCCTTTCCTTTGAGCTATGCCACTATAGGGATCATCTCATTTGTTGTCATTTTCTCACACATCACAGTGCTGCACTGTCTATAGTCCAGTGTCTGAAAAGCCACTGTTTGATTTATTTAGTCCATTTTTCTAGTTGTTCCAAGGAAGGCCTTACTCTATCATGAGAAGAGGCAGAAGAAAAGATCTCCTCATAAAGAGCTCTGATTTAGGCTATAAGGATCTTTGACTATCTCAAATGCAAGTCTAAGTCACTATAAGATATTAAGAAGATGGTGAAGTCAGAGCAAAATTAGGAGAAAGTGTTTGGACACTTTCTCAAGGACATTGCCAGTGTTCATCCTTTGAGAGGAATTAGAGTTTGATATCAGTCCCAGAAAGAGAATTTTGAAGCAGTAGAAACAATAGACAAACACTGCATTTGGAGTTAGAATGCTTATAGAGAATGAGTCCTGGTTCTGCCAGCTACTAATTATGTTGCCTTAGAAATTTTAATGAATTAATTATTTAGTAGGTGACACAGGTCAATGAGTTTGCTTCTTCACCAGCAAAATATTGGTAAAACCAACTCTCTCATAGGCCTTCTGGGAGAAGCAGCTGGACTTAAGAATAGTCAAATATGTAGAAGTCAGGATATGAAAGTTCTAATTCCATTTTAGCCACTAATGTGCTGTGTCAACTGCAAGCATAGAAAGATTACCATTGGAAGAGAGCTTATAATTAATTAATTTTAATACCTTTAATCTGTAAATAAGAAAAATCAGGCCTTGAACTTTTCTACTTAATTTATGATTTTCTTCACTTATAAAATTATTATAGGCTTTGAAAATGAAAACATTTACCAGACCTTAAGTTTTAAGTTGGTTTTAAAAACCAACAAAAATGTAAAGTTTTATTCATATTTAAAAGGCAAAAGAAAGGGTCTTAGACTAGTCTGTGACTTCATTGAAAACATATAGTTAATGTGACCCTAAATTCTTTTGCTTATGAATATGGGTGATAAAGTTGGAAACTAGCCAAGAATGTGGAAAGAAGGCAAATAGTTCACTTTCCTCCAGAGAAAGTATGATTGGTGATAAGAAATACAGTGGTAAATATTTTTCATATCCTGTACCACAGTTTAGAAGAAATAAATTCAATGTCATCATAAACTAAAGATACAACTATCATAAAACATTTAAGATTCTTCTGAGAAAACTTGAGATGGGAGTTCAGGGTAATACCAAAATGAAAGTATTATTCTCTTAAGAAAGCTTAGTTAAGACCTGTTTTTATGATTTCTAGCTTAGTGGCAAGCCATAATCCCTTTGTAGTTACAATATTAAATTATTGTTATTTTATATCATTTACTCTTTTATGTCTCCTCATTAAAAGTGAGTTTTTATTGTTTTTGCTTCCAGGGAATATGGAGTAAGTATATTTTTTTCTATTTCTCCTGCTAAGTAACTTCCCTGGTGGCTCAGTCTATAAAGAATCCACATGCATTGTAGGAAACCCAGGTTTGATCCTTGAGTTGGGAAGATCTCCTGGAGAAGGAAATGGCAATCCACTCCAGTATTGTCACCTGGGAAATCCCATGGACAGAGGAGCCTGGTGTAACCTACAGAGGAGCCTACAGTCCATGGGGTTCCAAGTACAATTAAATATAAGGTATAAAATAAATTTGAGAATACTTTGAAAGATAGCAGATAGTGGTCAGGGTGGGATCTCAGGGTCCAAGAGCCAACATAAAGGTGAATTTACCTGGTATCTTCTGTGCCTGTCACATAAGATGCACAAAGGAAGTGAAGAAGAAGCCAGAAACCTGGAAACATCAAAGAATACAAACAACACCCATCCCTGACAAATCTCATGTTCCCCTGTCAAAACAAGGAAGTAAGGAGTCTCTCATCAGCGCAGTATGAGTGGGGAGACTAGACTTCCATCCTCAACAGGCCTTAATAGGACTCCCCAAACTCCTACTGAGGTGGTTTCAGAGAAAGCTAAGCAGGAAGGCTGAATTTTACCAAGCCCAGTATTGAGAGACCCCGCATGCAAGTTCCCTTGTCAGCCTCCCTGGACACTGATGGCAGTGGGGGGAAGCGTGTTAGGGCTGGGCAGTTGTTGGAATTTCCACTTCCAGCTTGAGTGATATCGGAGGAGGCCGAGGGAAGAGTCAAAACTTTAAACCCTGCTCACTAGGAACAAGGCCACCCTCTGCCGCATGGTATCATTATCTTTTATCCTTCCAGCCAGCTTGAGATATTTAGCTGGAAGTGGTGTGCCAAGTCAGTTCAGTTGTGTCTGACTCTTTGTGATCCCATGGACTGTAGAGACTGCCAGGCTCCTCTGCCCATGGGATTCTCCAGGCAAGAATACTAGAGTGGGTTGCCATGTCCTCCTCTGTAGGTAGAAGTGGAAATTCCCACAAGTACTCAGCACTAGGAGAAGGCAATGGCACCCTACTCCAGTACTCTTGCCTGGAAAATCCCATGGATGGAGGAGCCTGGTAGGCTGCAGTCCATGGGGTCACAAAGAGTCGGACACGACTGAGAGACTTCACTTTCACTTTTCACTTTCATGCATTGGAGAAGGAAATGGCAACCCACTCCAGTGTTCTTGCCTGGAGAATCCCAGGGATGGTGGAGCCTGGGTAGGCTGCCATCTATGGGGTCGCACGGAGTTGGACACGACTAAAGTGACGCAGCAGTAGCAGCAGCACTCAGGACTAACAAGCTTAACCCCTAAGCCCATCAGTATCCAGGGAGACTAAGAAGGGAACCCAGATGTCTATTCCCACCCAGAAGTAATGAGGCAGTCTCCTCCACATTTTTTTCCTGCCAAAGTAGGGCCTGAGAAAACAACTAAAATGAGAGGTTTAAATAATCCAGAGTTTCATGACATAGTACCCCAAATGTTCAGATTTCAGTAGAAAACTTACTTATCATACCAATAATCAGAAAGATCTCCAGCTGAATAGAAAAACAATCAGTAAATGCCAACTTGAAGACGACAGACCCTAGAATTATTTGTCAAAGTAGTCATCATACAAATGTATCAGTAAGCAACTATGAACATGATTAAAAAAGTGAAAAAATACAGATCATCAGCAAAGAGAAAATACAAAGAGAAGCTAGATGGAAAATTTAGAACTGAAAGTACAATAACTGAAATAAAGAACTCAGAAGATAGTATGAGAGAAGGGAGGGAACAGAGAAAAGAAGGAGTAAGGGATAAAAGAACAATAGGAGCTACTCAATCTGAGCATCAACAAGGATAAAACAGTCTGAAAAAGGAAAATAAACAGAGCCTCAGAGACCTGTGGGACTGTACTAATTAATGTTATGTGGCAACTAGCCTGGGCCATAGTATCCAGATCATTTGTCAAACATTATTCTAGATATTTTTGTGAAGGTATTTTTTAGATAAGATTAACACTTAAATCAGTAGATTTTGAGTGAAGCAAATTACTCCGCATAATGTGAGTGGGCTGGATACAATCATCTGAAGCCTTAATAGAAAAATAATTACCTCTCCAGATAAAGAGGGAATTCTTGCCAGCAGACAGCTTTGGACTTGAGCTCAAACTCTTCTCTGGGTTTCCAGCCTGCTAGCCTACCCTGTCGATTCTGGACTTGCCAAGTCTCAACAAATGTGTGTGCCAGCTCCTTAAAATCTCTCTCTCTGTAGCTAGATAGACACATAGATAGAATGATTGAGCTAGACAGGAAAGAGGACAGAAAAAGTGCTGAAAGAAATGATGGTGAAAAACTTCATAAATTTAGCAGAAGACATAAAATACAGATTTAAGAAACTGATTGAAACCCAAAGAGGATAAACTCAAGGAAATCCACACCAAGAAATGCCACAAACTCCTGCGAACTTAAGACAAAGATCACATCTGTAACGCAGTGAATAAGGAAATGACACCTTTTCTATAGACAAAAAGTAATTCAGATGACAATGGATTTCTCTGACCAGATATCATGGAGGCCAGAAGAAAGTGCCACAATATTTTTCAAGGGCTAGAAGAAAAGAAATATTAAGCAGAAACCAAACATAGCAGCAACTTGATTTTGGACTTCTAGCCTCCAAAGCTATGGCAAACATAGACAGCATATTAAAAATGCAAAGACATTACTTTGCTGATGAAGGTCCTATAGTCAAAGCTATGATCTTTCCAGTAGTCATGTGCAAATGTTAAGAGTTGAACCGTAAAGAAGGCTGATCACTGAAGAACTGATGCTTTTGAATTGTGATGCTGGAGAAGACTGGCGAGAGAATCCCTTGGACAGCAAGGAGATCAAACTAGTTGATCCTAAAGGAAATCAAACCTGAATACTCATTGTAAGGACTGATGCTGAAGCTGAAGCTTCAATACTTTGGCCACCTGATGGGAAAACCTGACTCATTGGAAAATACCCTGATGCTGGGAAAGACTGAAGCCAGAAGGAGAAGAGGGCAACAGAGGATGAGATGGTTGGATAACATCACTGACTTGGTCGATGTGAACTTGTGCAGACTCTGGGAAATAGTGAGGAACAGGTAGACCTGGCTTGTAGCAGTCCATGGGGTCACAAAGAGTTAGACACAACTTAGAGAGACTGAACAACAACCACCTCCAAATGATGAGAGAGTAAATGTCTGTTGTTTAAACCACCCAGTCTGTTTGTTATGGCAGCCTGAACTGCTCACCCAAAGAGAAACTGGATTAAGGGTACACAATGTTTCTGTATTATTTCTAACAACTTCCTGTGAATCTATAAGCATATAAAAATTAAAAGTTTAAATAAAGAATAATAAAAATTTACATAAATACCCTGAAAATGAATCTTGTTTTGCAACTGTTTTTAGAATGTCTTCATATTCCTTAAGATAATACCTCCCATTTAAATGATTCAACATTGTTTCAGGTGTTTTAGAGATGATGAAACTGCAACTTCTAGCTGGAAAATAGTTGAAAAATCAGTAAGAGTTCAAGTTTTGGCACTGACTCAGGGCTTTCTTCCATTTTAACCAATCTACCTTGGGAATCACAAGTTTGCCTACCAAGCTAAGAGGATGAATTGCCTCTCTATCCCTAACAGTAAAGTTAAAAATCAATGAAGAGTTATATAGGAATATATTAGATCCAAGCTGACAATATTGGAAGCAGCATGACTTTCCACCTCCTAAGGAGCAATCAAAGTTGATTTGACTGGTCCTTGACTGAAGATGCATCTGAACAGGAGATGGTTAGATAGCCGACTCAATGGAAGTGAATCTGAGCAAACTCCAGGAGATAGTGGAGGACAGAGGAGCCTGGCATAGTGGCTCGGTTGGTAAAGAATCTGCCTGCAATGCAGGAGACCTGAGTTCGATGCCTGGGTTGGGAAGATACCCTGGAGAAGGTAATGCAACTCATTCCAGTACTCTTGTCTGGAGAATCCCATGGACAGAGGAGCTGGGCAGGCTACCGTCTATGAGATTGCAAAGGGTTGGACACAACTGTGTGACTAACTATATTAGGTCCAAGCTGACAATATTGGGAGCAGAGTGACTTTTCATCTCCCAAGGAGCAGTCAAACTTGATTTGACTGGTCTTTGATTGAAGATGCATCTGAATAGGAGATGGTTAGATAGTCAACTAGTGGATGTGAATCTGAGCAAACTCCAGGAGATAGTGGAGGACAGAGGAGCCTGGCATGCTGTAGTCCAAGGTGTCGCAGTCTGATTTAGCAACTGAACAACAGCAACTGGACAGGATGCCTCTGAGAAGGCAGGGGAAGTGCAGATTCAAGGGCTTTACGAGCACACAAGGGTTAACTTCCAGTTAGTTATTCCAGCCCCAGCCCTCCAGATGAGGCTTTCCTGTGCACACCCTCTGCATGTAGAGCTTGTAGCAAAAACCGTCTCCACAGAATACGTTCAAGTATAACTATGCAAGGAATGTATGGGGGAAAGTAGTGATCCTCTGTTTGCTTTTCATTAGGAATGGATTCCTGGTATTCAGAGTCCCAAGCAGAAAATCAAGGCCAGTTCCTAAAAACCAACTGTCTTTCTCTTGTGAGCCTGGGCCAGGTCTATAGAAAATATTGTAGGATGCAGAAATAATGGAGCTGGGCTCAGAGTCCTCTTGCTCCAGTTGCACTCCCTGTGTTGGGAATCGAATCGAGTGGCAGGTTCTACCTTTCAGCCAAGAGCCCAAGATTTTATTTTGCATTTGAGAATTCAGGACAGAAAGAGATTCCTGGGTAACTGTTATTTTGTGTGAACACACAGTAAGCTAAACTTACTTTAACAAGAGCCCATTTGAATTCAGAAATTGGCAGATGTATGTGTTGACCAGTCATGATGTTACACTCACTGTTAGGACTTTAATTTCCTTCTTCAGGCTGTCAATCACCAAGGTGCTTTGACAAGAGACTTTTTAAATGTAGAATGGAACTAAGTTATTCACCATGTTGAGGACAGCTATGAAAACCAGAATTTATCTGTCAGGTAGTCTGATGTTCACCTGGACCTTTCATTTAACAAGAGGACCCAGTAAACAAATGATCCCCAACATCAACCTGAGCATTTTACATGATGGAAGTGCCACAAGCCACGGTCATGTAACATTAAAACAGTACACACTGGGGCAGTTGTAGTGGCATCTTTGCCCATCTCTACTGTCAAGCTTTCCATCCCCTGTCATCACAACCATACTGCAGAAGACCACTGGCGTAGAGGACAGTGACTTTGCTCAGGGCATTCGTATCATCTGGATTTGTTCATTACTTAATTTGCTAGTAAAAATAATAGCTTTGTTGTTTAATTGCTAAGTCGTGTCTGACTGTTTTGCAACCCCAAAAAGTAACCCACCAGGCTCCTCTGTCCATAGGGTATCCCAGGCAAGAATACTGGAGTGGGTTGCTATTCCACTCGGGAAGATCTCCGGGGGATCCTCCCAACCCAAGGATCAAACCCGCACCTCCTGCATTGCAGGTGGATTCTTTCCTGCTGTACAATCAGAGAAGTCCAACAATAATAGCTGCTGCTGCTGTCGCTTCAGTCGTGTCCGGCTCTGGGTGACCCCATAGACGGCAGCCTACCAGGCTCCTCTGTCCCTGGGATTCTCCAGGCAAGAATACTGGAGTGGGTTGCCATTTCCTTCTCCAATGCATGAAAGTGAAAAGTGAAAGTGAAGTCACTCAGTTGTGCCCGACTCTTAGCGACCCCATGGACTGCAGCCTACCAGGCTTCTCTGTCCATGGGATTTTCTAGGCAAGAGTACTGGAGTGGGTTGCCAGCTACTACTTATTAAATTGCAACAATTTACCATGTACTGACAATTGAGACATTGTGTCAGGTGATATTTTAAAATGCTAGGCTTTATTGGAATAAGCGTCTTACTACACATTCACAGTGATCATAGATAATAAATATCTATGTATTTATTATTTCATTACCTCATTTATGCCTCACAAGAACTGAAGAGGTGCATCGGATTAACACTGTATTACACATGAGGAAACTGAGCAGATAAATACATATCCTGAAGTTGCCTATCTGGCAAGTACAGAAGCAGAAGTGTTAAGTCTGGCTCTTAACACCCATGTTTTTTCTCCCATTCAACTTGTTGCATTGACACTAAAACAGGACTGAGAGATTATTGTGTTGAAACAGAGTATCAGAATGTTGACTTCTGATTCTCAGTCCCTACAATTTTTAAAACCTCTGATATGTCCCATGTGTAGCAAGATAGAGCAATCCATTATGCTGAAGTAAGTGTCTTTAAACAGTTTTTCACAATTACCTTTATTAGTTGGTGACATTTTCTCTCAATTTTTGGAAGTTAAGTCCTGGACATTTGATTTCTCAACATTTAGTGCCTTCAGAAATCCAGTGTGTCCTGGAAGCAAGTTGTTGGTGGTTTTTTTTTTTTTTTTTTTTTTTTTTACCAAGTCGTCTTACTCTTTTGTGACCATAGCCCACCAGGCTCCTCTGTCCATGGGATTTTCCAGGCAAGGATACTGGTATGGGTTGCCCTTTTCTTCTCCAGGGGATCCTCCCAACCCAGGGATCAAACATGTGTCTCCTGTGTCGGCAAGTGGTTTCTTTACCATTGAGCTACCAACAAAGCCCCAACTGGCCGCAAGAGCAAAGAGCAATCTAAGCCTGGAGACCTGGGCCTCAGTTTTGTTTTCACATTAATTTTGATTAATTTTACAGTTATGACATTATACAGGTCAGTTAAGCAATCTGTGCCAGAGTTTTCTTAAATGTCAAAGGAAGACAATGCCACCATTACTTTACCAGATGGGAATGTTTTCAGTTGCAAGTAACAAAATACATGAATAATAGTAGTGAAAACATAAGGATGTTGATTCTTTATTTAAAAAAAAGTATGAGGTTGGGCAAAACTCTATTAGTCTTTGCCCTGCTTCATTCCACATTCCAAAGCCAAATTTACCTGTTACTCCATGTGTTTCTTGACTTCCTACTTTTGCATTCCAGTGCCCTATAATGAAAAGGACATCTTTTTTGGGTGTTAGTTTTAGAAGGTCTTGTAGGTCTTCATAGAATCATTCAACTTCAGCTTCTTCAGCATTACTGGTTGGGGCATAGACTTGGATTACTCTGATATTGAATGGTATCCCTTGGAAACGAACAGAGATCATTCTGTCATTTTTGAGATTTCATCCAAGTACTGCATTTCGGACTCTTTTGTTGACCATGATGGCTACTCTACACATGGACACCACCAGATGGTCAACACCAAAATCAGATTGATTATATTCTTTGCAGCCAAAGATGAAGAAGCTCTATACAGTCAACAAAAATAAGACCAGGAGCTGACTGTGGCTCAGATCATGAACTCCTTATTACCAAATTCAGACTGAAATTGAAGAAAGTAGGGAAAACCACTAGACCATTCAGGTATGACCTAAATCAAATCCCTAATGATTATACGGTGGAAGCGAGAAATAGATTTAAGGGACTAGATCTGATAGATAGAGTGCCTGATGAACTATGGAATGAGGTTCGTGACACTGTACAGGAGACAGGGAACAAGACCATCCCCATGGAAAAGAAATGCAAAAAAGTAAAATGGCTGTCTGGGGAGCCCTTAAAAATAGCTGTGAAAAGAAGGAAGGTGAAAAGCAAAGGAGAAAAGGAAAGATATAAGCATCTGAATGCAGAGTTCCAAAGAATAGCAAGAAGAGATAAGAAAGCCTTCTTCAGCAATCAATGCAAAGAAATAGAGGAAAAGAACAGAATGGGAAAGACTAGAGATCTCTTCAAGAAAATTAGAGATACCAAGGGAATATTTCAAGCAAAGATGGGCTTGATAAAGGACAGAAATGGTATGGACCTAACAGAAGCAGAAGATATTAAGAAGAGGTGGCGAGAATACACAGAAGAATGGTCCAAAAAACATCTTCACGACCCAGATAATCATGATGGTGTATTCACTCATCTAAAGCCAGATATCCTGGAATGTAAAGTCAAGTGGGCCTTAGAAAGCATCACTATGAACAAAGCTAGTGGAGGTGATGGGATTCCAGTTGAGCTATTTCAAATCCTGAAAGATGATGCTGTGAAAGTGCTACACTCAATATGCCAGCAANGTGAAAAAGTTGGCTTAAAGCTCAACATTCAGAAAACGAAGATCATGGCATCTGGTCCCATCTCTTCATGGGAAATAGATGGGGAAACAGTGGAAACAGTGTCAGACTTTATTTTGGGGGGTTCCAAAATCACTGCAGATGGTGATTGCAGCCATGAAATTAAAAGACGTACTCCTTGGAAGAAAAGTTATGACCAACCTAGATAGCATATTCAGAAGCAGAGACATTGCTTTGCTGACTAAGGTCCATCTAGTCAAGGCTATGGTTTTTCCATTGGTCATGTATGGATGTGAGAGTTGGACTATGAAGAAGGCTGAGCGCCGAAGAATTGATGCTTTTGAAGTGTGGTGTTGGAGAAGACTCTTGAAAGTCCCTTGGACTGCAAGGAGATCCAACCAGTCCATTCTGAAGGAGATCAACCCTGGGATTTCTTTGGAAGGAATGATGCTAAAGCTGAAACTGCAGTACTTTGGCCATCTCATTCAAAGAGTTGACTTATTGGAAAAGACTCTGATGCTGGGAGGGATTGGGGGCAGGAGGAGAAGGGGACGACAGAGGATGATGCTGGATGGCATCACTGACTCGATGGATGTGAGTCTGAGTGAACTCCAGGAGTTGGTGATGGACAGGGAAGCCTGGTGTGCTGCAATTCATGGGGTCGCAAAGAGTCGGATACGACTGAGCGACTGAACTGAACTGATGGGGCTGGGAAGCCTAAGCATAGAGCAGCAACTCAACAATGGTGTTAAGGACCCATTTTTCCTTACGTCCATTGTACCCTATCCACTATTTGTTAACTTTCCATTCTCATGTTGTTGTCTTACGGTTCCAAAAGGGTTTCCTCAGCTCCAGCATCGTATCCATGCTTGACAAAGAAAAGAATAAAGAAGGAACAGAATCAATTAAACTCTCCTTTGTAGCTGTTCTTTTAATCAAGAGGCATGCTCAGAAATCCCATGGCACACTTCCCCTTATGATTTCACTGTCAAAAATTAGTTCATTCAGCCACCCACCCATTACTGAGAGACCAAGAAATTAAGCGTTTGGCTTTTCAACTCTTGGTATTAGAGGGCAGAAAGGGATAAAAAATAGTTCAGGATGATTTGTGTAGGTAATCGTCGGGATTAATATCTCCCACATTCACGACATTAAGGGATTGTCCTCAAACCAGACTTTCCTCTTTGTTGTCATCCTAAATAATTTGTAACCAGTATTTTAGACGCTGTGTACATCCAATCATCTTTTTTCTGGATAATGTTTTATATATGTGAAGTACAAAAGTGCAAAGTGAATACCATATTCAGGAAATGATTTATTCCAACGCAGGAAAATGCTCACCTGTGATCTAGTGCCCAGTAAGTTTTTTTCATGTTCAAAGTCACCTTTTATGTTTGTGTTCTCTTCCTGTTTTAGTGAATAGTAAACTAGATGTGAGCTATGTGTAAATAATGCCAGAACATCTGGATTAAAAGGGAAAAAAAAATCAATTATCTGGATGTTTTGTCTACATAATAGCAAAGCATGTAGCATTGTGTAGACAAAACATCTAGATGATTGAATATTTTACCTTTCATCCAGACAGTTTGTTGTCATGTGAACAAAAAGCATTGCCAAGTTAGGGACATAAGAAAAAAACAGGATATAGCAAAAGTTACCTGATTTGTAGAGTTCAAGGGTTGTTGTTTAGGTTATTATGGGAAAAGAGGCCAACTGATGAGATATTGTGTCAAATGATACTTTAAAATGCCAGGCTTTATTGGAATAAGCTTCTTGCTACACGTTCACAGTGATCATAATAAATGGTGGTTCCATTATGAGATGCTTAATAGAAAACACACAAACCACTTTTTCTTTGACATGGTGTTTATTTTGCAAATGAAGCAATGCATTCACAGAAAAGAACAGTGACTACTAAAATGTTCATTTATATCCTGGAAGAACAAATATAGAAATAAATTCTAGTTGTCTAATCATTGGTCAACCCATCAGCACATATTCAGTTCAAATTTTGTAGTTATTTAACTTTGCTGTTCCAAGCATGTTGCTGGTCACATTTTCATGTTTAAATCATCATTTAATTTATTCTATATTAATTTTGTGGGATTCCAGTTGTTATTCCCACTTTTAGATGGGAATTTAGGTATTAAATATGAAAAAAAGCCCATAAAACCTTATAGGTTGATTATGTCTGCAAATAACATGATGCTATTTTTTTTTCACTTAGCATGACTTACTTTGTGTCTAATAAATAAATGAGTCTTAGAAGACCAAATTTCTAGAGTTTGGGGTTATGATTCTTATAAAGCTAGGATATATGGCTAAATACACTATGTCATTCTGTTTTGTGTCATTCTATTATTTGTTTTGTTTCTTTCCCATGTTCTAAAGCCAGTATACTCACATTGAGAACTAAAGTTGACAAAAGAGGGTATTAGTATTCAACAGAAATCTATTTTATCCTTAAAAAACATGATAGAGCAATATCCTTAAACGCTATCTGTAGGGCCTCACTGAGATAACAAATTAAGTTTTATGACTCACTATTCCCACTCCTTCTTAAGGGGACTGTTCCAAATTCAATATGCAGAGGTCACTAGGGGAACATTCAGTCTTCAAAGTCAGCTTTCTATAGTCTCTTCTTTTTCTGGCACTGACTTAGCTGGATGGGGTGGTGAGTAAGACCTAGGAGAACTATGGAGCCAAAATTTGTGTGATCAGGACCCAATGGGTCTGGGATTTTCAAGGTCAAAAAACTTTCAAAACTACCAGCAGAAAGGGGATGGGTCTGAGCCATAAAGCAGTAGAATTTTCAACTTGGGCCAAAGTAGTATATCATTCACAACAGAGAAAGTCATCCTTGTGATAACCCCTGAGCCCTGCAGCCACTTTGTTGAAACAGATTTTTCTGATTTATGACTGTAGTATTAATATTAGGGCTGGAATAAGTCTCTGTTTTTTAAAGAAAAAACTCATATCAACTTCCAGTCCAGGAGCTTCAAGGTAAAGCCTACATGCAGCCCGTTCATGCATTTCCTAGCATTACAATTCAGCTTCCAATGAATGCAATGTATTTAAAACCTGAATTGGGTTCTAGAATTAGATAGTGGTAATGACTAAACAACTTTGAAAAGATATTGAAAAGTACTGAATTGTACACTTCAAAAGGGTGAATTTTATGGTATGAGAGTTTTATCTTGGTTTAAAAACACTGTATTGGACTAATTCAAATGGCTTCTTGGACATCAAATAGATCTTACAAAGCAATATTTTGGTGATTTAAGTGTAAATGAAACAGAAACATATGGAGTACATTTCTGTAAAATTGCACATGATTTCAGAAATTAAGGGGGGAAACGTTCTTGGCAAAACTTAGTTGGGTTTCATCTAATCCAAAATATTTGAAAAATAAATTGAGACATTTCATAAACCAAAATACAGCTGTTTTTTCCATACAGTATGTATTCGCTATGCACTGTCTTTCTCACTAAGTACATTTCCTACTTGTATTGAAAAGTACAGTCAGTTCAGGTACCCAGGTACAAAACCATGAATATTAAAGGCATCAGACAGCATAAAGCAAGATCATTGCTCATAAAATTTTGCTATGGTAAATTAAACCGTATTCTCAAGGAAATATTCCTTGCTGAAACAGAGAAGAAAGCCTCTTGTAACAGCCTCTGAGTTAAATTCAAAAGCACAGAAAACTGAAATCTCTAAGACTGTTCATCAGAGGCTATCTGATCTTCACTATACATTAAAAATCTCTGGGCATATAAGTACTATTGTTACTGAAAATGCAGTCTTCTATATGGCTTAATAAAACCTGGCCATGAAAATGGTAGATATTTATACATACATCCAGTTTTTGAAGTTGTCATGCAAAACCTTGAAATCATTCTAAACCCATATATTTATTGTCTCCTTTCTCTTCTGTTTTGTCCTAGATTTCAAGCTAAGCAGCAACTATGAGTATCCTTTTCACAGCTGATTTCCGGTGACTGATGGATGCTTTGTACCCACAAAGATGTATTAAATAAATGCTCTTGAGAGAATGGAAGTTTAACTTTCCTGCTCAAGGTCTCAAAGAGACTTGACCACTTACAAACACTGGCTCTCTACTTTGTATTCACTGAACTTTCTTTAAATACTCCAGCACTCTTGCCTGGAAAATCCCATGGATGGAGAAGCCTGATAGGCTACAGTCCATGGGTTCACAAAGAGTTGGACATGGCTGAGCAACTTCACTTCATATATATATATATACATATATATATATACACATATATATATATACACACATATATATACATATATATATATACACATTTAGTTGTGCCAGGTTATTTTAGATGCAGCCTGTGAAGTCCTAGTTGCAGCATGTGGGATCTAGTTCCCTGAACAGGGATCGATCCAGGCCCCCAGCTTTGGAAGCATGGAATCTTAGCCACTGGACCACCATGGAAGTTCCTCCACTGACCTTTCTTTACTTCCTAACTTGGTTTTATATTATACATCACTATTTGTTCACTATCCAACTCTTTCACTAGAAGGTTTTTTTTGTGAGCCCAGGCACTTAATTTTGTTCACTGCTCTCTGATAATCTGAGGATGAATTATCAGAAGATACAGAGAAATAAGAGAATCAATCATTACTTGGACTTTGGTCCCAAGGGCAGTAAAGGAAACAATGAAAGGGGTAGCGCCTGTCTCATAAGTAGCCACTTTTAAAGTACAGAATTTACAAAGGGGATACATCATATAGAACTACTGGACCCAGTTTATCCATCTCCACAGATCTGCTCAGATAAGCCTGTACTGAGGGCTTTGGCAACCTGACCTGTTTCCTGGTGCCCATGGAGCCAGTTCTTGTTTCTGCTGTGATAGTAAAACCCCACCATGATGCTATCACATGGGTTAACACCATTGAAGGTTTTCAAGAAGGAGAAACTGTCCTCCAGCTGGACATTGTTGTTGTATAATCCCTAGTACAGATTTTAAACTGAGTTGTGTAATTGACTGAGAGTGCCAGGCTGCGACAGCACAGGAACACCCGAGAGGAGCTACCCCACGTCCAAGGAGCGGTGGCTGTGCGGGGACAGGAGGGCCTAGAGGAGCTACTCCATGTTCAAGGTCAGGAGGGGCGGCAGTGAGGAAATATTCTTCATCCAAGGTAAGGAGCAGCAGCTGTGCTTTGCTGGAGCAGCCATGAAGAGATACCTCATGCCCAAGGTAAGAGAAACCCTAGTAAGACAGCAGGTGTTGCAAGAGGGCATCAGAGGGCAGACACACTGAAACCATATTCACAGAAAACTAGCAAATCTGATCACACTAGGACCACAGCCTTGTCTAAGTCAATGAAACTGAGCCATGCCCGTGGGGCCACCCAAGACGGGGCCGGGGGGGGGGGGTCATGGTGGAGGGGTCTGACAGAATGTG
>SJYQ01002299.1:372302-538739 GCA_006410935.1 Redunca redunca
GAAAAGGCAAAATGATAGGATCCCAAAAGAGGAACTCCCCAGGTCATTAGGTGCCCAATATGCTACTGGAGATCAGTGGAGAAATAACTCCAGAAAGAATGAAGGGGTGGAGCCAAAGCAAAACAATACCCAATTGTGGATGTGACTGGTGATAGAAGCAAGGTCCGATGCAGTAAAGAGCAATATTGCATAGGAACCTGGAATGTCAGGTCCATGAATCAAGGCAAATTGGAACTGGTCAAACAAGAGATGGCAAGAGTGAACATCAACATTCTAGGAACCAGCCAACTAAAATGGACTGGAATGGGTGAATTTAACTCAGATGACCATTATATCTACTACTGTGGGCAGGAATCCCTCAGAAGAAATGGAATAGCCATCATGGTCAACAAAAGAGTCCAAAATGCAGTACTTGGATGCAATCTTAAAAATGACAGAATGATCGCTGTTCGTTTCCAANCTGAAAGATGATGCTGTGAAAGTGCTGCACTCAATATGCCAGCAAATTTGGTAAACTCAGCAGTGGCCACAGGACTGGAAAAGGTCAGTTTTCGTTCAAATCCCAAAGAAAGGCAATGCCAAAGAATGCTCAAACTACTGCACAGTTGCACTCATCTCACATGCTAATAAAGTCATGCTCAAAATTCTCCAAGCCAGGCTTCAGCAATACATGAACCATGAACTTCCTGATGTTCAAGCTGGTTTTAGAAAACGCAGAGGAACCAGAAATCCAATTGCCAACATCCGCTGGATCATAGAAAAAGCAAGAGAATTCCGGAAAAATATCTATTTCTGCTTTATTGACTATGCCAAAGCCTTCTGACTGTGTGAATCACAAGAAACTATGGAAAATTCTGAAAGAAATACGAACACCAGACCACCTAACCTGCCTCCTGAAAAACCTATATGCAAGTCAGGAGGCAACATTTAGAACTGGACATGGAACAACAGACTGGTTTCAAATAGGAAAAGGAGTACATCAAGGCTGTATACTTTCACCTTGCTTATTTAACTTCTATGCAGAGTACATCATGAGAAACACTGGGCTGGAAGAAACACAAGCTGAAATCAAGATTGCCAAGAGAAATATCAATAACCTCAGATATGCAGATGATACCACCTTTATGGCAGAAAGTGAAGAGGAACTAAAAAGCCTCTTGATGAAAGTGAAAGAGGAGAGTGAAAAAGTTGGCTTAAAGCTCAACATTCAGAAAACAAAGATCATGGCATCTGGTCCCACCACTTCATGGGAAATAGATGGGGAAACAGTGGAAACAGTGTCAGACTTTGTTTTTTGGGGCTCCAAAATCACAGCAGATGGTGACTGCTGCCATGAAATTAAAAGATGCTTACTCCTTGGAGGAAAAGTTATGACCAACCTAGATAGCATATTCAAAAGCAGAGACATTACTTTAAAGGTCCGTCTAGTCAAGGCTATTGTTTTTCAGTGGTCCTGTATGGATGTGAGAGTTGGACTGTGAAGAAGGCTGAGCACCGAAGAATTTATGCTTTTGAATTGTGGTGTTGGAGAAGACTCTTGAGAGTCTCTTGGACTGCAAGGAGATCCAACCAGTCCATTCTAAAGGAGATCAGCCCTGGGTGTTCTTTGGAAGGAATGATGCTGAAGCTGTAACTACAGTACTTTGGCCACCTCATGTGAAGAGTTGATTCATTGGAAAAGACTCTGATGCTGGGAGGGATTGTGGGCAGGAGAAGAAGGGGACAAGAGAGGATGAGATGGCTGGATGGCATCACTGACTCGATGGACGTGAGTCTGAGTGAACTCTGGGAGTTGGTGATGGACAGGGAGGCCTGGTGTGCTGGGATTCATGGGGTCACAAAGAGTCGGACACAACTGAGCAACTGAACTGAACTGAACACCATTGATTCTGACAGTCTTTACCAGGGGCAAGGACCTTCAGCAGTGGGATGAAGGAGCTCTAACATCTAGGTCTTACCCAGCTGGCCCCATAGAAGTCTGGCTTCTTTAGCAGCTACACAGAGAGGTTGGTGCTAATGCCCCATAGATGGATCTTTGAACAGTTAAAGATGGAGCAAAACTGGCAGATACATTGTTCATCTTCCCACCCTAATTCCGTTGGCATGTTCTGAAAGTAAGAATTCCATTTTGCCTTACTGGAGACATTTCATATATCTGCACAACTATCTCTGTTTTCCTGTGAATCTATGGCCTTCTTGGTCATGCACAGATTTGAATTTGTCTTCCCCTTTCCTGCCTTTGTTTTTTCCCTTCATTGATGCTTCATAGGATCAGAAGGTCAGCTTTGTTCTACAGTAATTCTAGGCATCTAAGCTAAGACAACTGATCATAGAAAGCTACCCCTTGGGATAAGACTTGTCTGGAGGTGATATGAAGGCTATGGTGGGTAGGAACAGTTACTGATGCTTTTCTCTAATGATAATTGAGGTATTAGAAATCAAGGCATCAGGAGACAATATGGCTTCTTTCTTGACTGGTAAGAGGGAAGTGGTAATAATAAAGATGGTGGTAAGGAGTGGGATACTTCTGTTAGCCATGGAGGACTTGTAAGAAGTAAATGAAAGGCTTAGGGGAACACATTGCCAACCTAAATCACACTTTGAAAACCCCCTGAAAACCTCTCTGGCAGCTTTAAATTGAACGCTCCCTTCCTTTAGACTGAGGAAAGATTGTATGGAAAAATCAGGCACAGTATCTGGTTACCAGCATGACAGTCGCAAAGGAAACTACATGCACACCATAGACCCTTTGTAGTAAAGGTGAGAACTGATATAAAGAGTAAGAATGGGGAATGTTATCAAAAATTTTTATTTTATATTGGAGTATAATTAATTAACAATTTGTGTTAGTTTCAGGTGTACAGAAGGTGATTCAGTTATACATATATATGTGTCTATTCTTTTTCAGATTATTTTCCCACTTAGCTTATTACAGAATATTGAAGAGAGTTCCCTGTGCTATACAGTAGGTCTGTGTTGGTTATCCATTTTAAATATAGCAGTGTGTATGTGTCTATAGATCACTACATGTGATAATCTTGACCCTTCAACTCCCGGAACTCTAACGGTCAGCAAAAGAAGTCCCTTCCTTATCTAACACAGAAGAACAAATGTCCTTTGCCTGGTGATTTTGTAAACACTTCACCTGAACCATGTGTCTCTCAGTATGACTTTATTATCTTCCCAAATGTCTGTGGCTCTGTGTCAAACCAGTCAATCCTAAAAGAAATCAACCCTGAATATTCACTACAAGAACTAATGCTAAATCTGAAGTTCCAATAATTTGGCCACCTGATGCCAAAGAGCCAACTAATTGGAAAAGACCCTGATGCTGGGGAAGATTGCAGGCAAAAGGAGAAAAGGGCAACAGAGGATGACATAGTTAGATGGCATCACTGACTCAATGTACATGAATCTGAGCAAACTCCAAGAGATAGTAAAGGACAGAGGAGCCAGGCATGCAGCAGTCCATGGAGTCACAAAGAGTCAGACATGACTTAGCAACTCAGCAAGAACAAACAACTGTGCCTACTACCTCTTATTGTGACCAGGCTGGGTGACCACACTTAAAGGTCTGAGGTTAAGTGGATGCAATTACTCTAATAGTGATGTTGGACTAAGATTGGGAATCATAGTGTTTGATCCACAGGAATTTGTAGCAATTATGTTTGGAAAAGTGAGAAGAGACGACGAAGTGTTTCCATAACTGTGGAGTTGCTTGAGTTGTATAACTAAAAAATCAAAGTCTGGTGAAGTCAGAAGGATGATGTCAACAGCTACAGAGAAAGTTCATCTCACTCTATTTCAAGATCTAAGTTAATTCCCAGACCCAGAGTCATATGATTGATTGAAAGGGAGGCGTGGTAAGTGGAGGAAATACAATGGGAAGGTATTTCCCCAGTCCTTCCACAAAGGGTGAAGGTGAAGGTGAAGTCGCTCAGTCGTGTCTGACTCTTTACAACCCCGTGGACTGTAGCCTACCAGGCTCCTCCATCCAGGGGATTCTCCAGGCAAGAATACTGGAGTGGGTTGCCATTTCCTTCTCCAGGGGATCTTCCCGACCCAGAGATCAAACCCAGGTCTCCTGCATTGGAGGCAGACGCTTTAACCTCTGAGCCACCCAATTTTCAGAGCCACCATATCCTGGGGAAAGAAGAGTACTCAAATATTAAAGACCTGTTAGGTACAGAATCTGAGCAGCCATTGATCTAATCAGACCTACAAAGCTTTTGTGGTCTCTTGCTAGGAAGGACACTTTAAAGAAATTTGAGGAGATGCAATAGATGGAAAAAACTTCCAAGAATGTGGGTGGGGCTAGACTTGGATATCCAGAGTGACTTTGGAAACCAGAGGTTAGGGTTGGTGGAGACAATAATTATATAGGCTTAGAGAAGTTAGCAAAGGAAAAAGTATATGGCAAGATGGAAAGCAAGAGAGGAAAGAATTTCAAATAGGAAATGGCTTGTCAATTAACATTCTGAAGCAATATTTCCATTTGTTCTGAGGATTAACTCGAGTGTTTATTTCCAGTTGTAGAGCTGTGGAAGACAAGTTCTGCCCACTGAAGTTCATGATCAAAAGGCAATTCTTTTTTTCTTTTCTTATCAAATGGTTTTTGGAAAGAGACTGGGAAGCTTTCTTGGAGTGGGGCTTAGGACAGGGAATAGATGCCTGAAGTCAAGTTTTGTCTACTGGGAATATGGTGTGAATGGAGAGATAGATTGTTTTAGCTCTCACACTGCCTTCTAGCATTATAGCCTTGGGCAAGTGGGTAAATCTGGAAGGGGCTTTGGGAGCCATTAAACAGAAAAGGAATTTTGAAGACTTTTTTAGCCTGAGCTTCCTGAAAAAACAGAGCCTTGAAGCAAAGTTTACAGGCTAACACTTTATCAAATTATGCAATCCCATGTATAAGCAAGGGGATAGGGTAAGTGATTCAGGGCACAAAGAAAAGGCAAAAGCAAATATGGGATTACTTTACCTGGATGACCACATCCTCCCAAGAAAATAAAACTCTTTGCTTGGTCAAATAAGAGCTATAAATTGTTAAAATTAATAAGTGAATTTATCAAAGTCAATATAAAATTTAATTTATATATATTGGTCACATCAGAAAAGTAAATAAATTGAGAAAAAATGCAAAGGTTGTGTCTATTACACTGTTAGAGTAATCTGCATCCCACCTAATTTCATAAACAGAGTCTAGATAGACATTTTTACAATCAACTCTAAATCTTCAGTTATGCAGAAATGTCCTTAGGAAAATATTCAAGCAATTTCCCCAAAAAAGATTGTGATGGTAAAGGACCTGTGACCATTTATAGAGCTTTAATAAATTATCCTTTGATGGTTGATAGCTTTGGTTTTCAAGAAAATAGTGTATCTTCCGTGATAAGCCATGCTCATGCTCGTTGCTCAGTCGTGTGTGACACTTTGCGACCCCCTGGACTGACTACAGCCCTCCAGACTCCTCTGTCCATGGGATTTCCCAGGCAAGAATACTGGAGTGTGTTGCCATTTCCTTCTCCAGGGGATCTTTCCCCTGAGAAGATCGAATGCTCATCTCTCTTGCGCCTCCTGCATTGGCAGGCGGATTCTTTACCACTGGCACTGCCTGGGAAGCCCATGATAAGCCACAAGCGGAACCGTTTCAAAGTTGTCTCCAAGTTCTTGGTTGAGGCACCTCTCTGGTCTACCTAAACATCTTCATCACACAACCCCAATGAATCTCATCCTTTCATGCTGCTGCTGCTAAGTAGCTTCAGTCGTGTCCAACTCTGTGCAACACCATAGACAGCAGCCCACCAGTGTCCCTCATCCCTGGGATTCTCCAGGCAAGAACACTGGAGTGGGTGCCATTTCCTTCTCCAATGAGTGAAAGTGAAAAGTGAAAGTGAAGTCGCTCAGTCCTGTCCGACCCTTAGCGACCCCATGGACTGCAGCCCACCAGGCTCCTCCATCCATGGGATTTTCCAGGCAAGAGTACTTTCATATTTCTCCCCAGTATAGCACCTACATTCTGTTTGGTCCTTCACTTGAACCTCCGACCTACTTTTATGACTTGTTCGGACTTCACAGAGTTTCATGTAACACAAACCTCTTGAAGTTGAAAGCCCCTATGTGTATCAACAAGAGATTATGATATTGACATAAATATAGACACAGAGATTTAAGTAATTGAAACAAACCATTCATGTTTAAACAACATGAAAATAACAGTTTTACCTCCCTGAGAAATCACTATTGATACAACTGTTTCCCAGTCTGTTATAAAAGTCATCACCAGCACCAGCTGTCACTTCTTGCATCCTTCCAAGTAACCAGGTCTATTTTCCTTGACAAATTTGATGACTGTTTTTTAAAGGACCCTCCTTTAAAAGCTGGTAAATTATAGATTTAAAGTGTATTTTCAGTTTACCAAACTTTTTCTAGAGTCTAACCAGAGAGTCATGCACTGTTTTTCTAACGAAAATGCTGCATCATTTTAACCTTCAAACAATTTCTCTGAAGAGTGTATGAAAAATCTGGAGTACATATCTCTCAGTAAAGGGATGAGATGGTGATGGGTGGGAGGGAGCCTTAAAAGGGACAGGATATATGTTTATTTCTAGCTGATTCTCGTGGTTGTACAGCAGAAACTAACACAACATTGTAAAGCAATTATCCTCCAAATATATATATAAAAAAAAACGTGATGAATCTTTAAAAAAAAATCGATAATTGGGAAAAGACTGTGGATACTGTATGTGAAAACGGCCTCAGAATGGGGCACTACCCTGTGAGTGAAATATGACAATAGCAAATGGTTATCAAGGGTCTGGTAACTGTTCCCTTGGGTTTGGAGTTTGCTTTCATTTGTAGAACTTATAAGTAATCATAATTATAATAAAGTAAGTTTTCAAGTAAAAAAAAAAACAGTTGAAGTACACAAAAGAACTATCTTTGGAGTTGTTTAAATAGCACCAACCTTCAGTCACCTATGCCACCTATGCATATATAAAGTTTGACACTGAATTGTATACATGTTCATAATAAATGCACAAAGTATTTGGATCTGTGAATTTTTCTTTTTTTTTTCTCTTAGCTAAATATAGTGGGAGTGAAAATATTTATTCAATGAAAATGTCACATTTTGTGCGTCATTCATTCAACAGTTTGGTTAATTTAATTTTGTTGGGCATTTTTATAAATCTGATATATTTACCCAGAGGACTTTTGGCACTGGCAACATATTAAAATCAGTTTAAAAACACACACACACACAAAACTATCTAGCCTAGGATGGGGAAGACTCAATTGCATCCAGATGAGGACCAAATCTACTTCATGCTTCCAAAACAAATAAAATTAATTGTGTCAAAAATTAATCCTTTGGAGACTTCTGGAATGTTTATTTATTCCCATTCTAATTACTGTGGCATTTTAGTGACCCTATTTTGCATTATCTACACATTCCCTCAACGTCCTTCTTGTGTAACTTTTTGTTCATTATCCTCCTTATTTTCTGAGCCAGATAGTTTTTCTGAACCCACAACTGAAACGGAGAATTGAGGCAAGGATAGAGGGGATTTGAGTAAAGGAAAACCACATGTTTTCCAAGCTTAGGTCTCATTTTGGACGCCCAACTAGTTTGTTTGGCTCTGGAATCCCCATGCTCTCCTTTATCCAGTGTGCCTCATCAGAGACCCCTCTTTAAACACTCTCTTGCAGCCTATCTGTCCAAGGCTAAGTGGGCATCTTTGAATGCCTAGTGTTGAGATTCACACATGGGTGACTTCCGTGGGAGACAAAGGGAGAGTTTACAGTAATTACATGTTGAACAAAGGGCACAAACTTCCAACTAGAAGATGAATAATTTCCTGAGATCTAATGCACAGTGTAGTGATAATAGTCAACAACAGTGTATAATAGACTTAAAGTGCTGAGAGTAAATCACAAAAAAGAAATGATTGTTATGTGACATGATTGAGATGTAAAGTAATGCTACAGTAGTAATCATATGATAATATGCTAATGTATGAAATCAACACATTGCACACCTTAAACTTACACAGTGTTGTACATCAATTATATCACAATTTAAATAAAATTGTATTAGTGAATGAATGAACAACTCTTTGAGCCACTCCAGAAAAAAATGTATAGCTTAATTATAGCTTAGTTTGGATCGAGAGAATTATTCCTAAATTTGATTTTATTTTTTACTTTGGCCATTTCCCAAGTTAAACCCAAAGACAAATAATAAACATAGTAGAATAATGTGAAACAAGTTGTAAGGGCAATTTTCCTAAGGAACTTCTAGAAATGAGTTGAGAAATGGAGCATCTTTGGAAGAAGTACACTCTTCTAAGGTGGGCCCTGGGAGAGTCAGACTTACCTCTGAGAATGACTAAGCCTCCATGTCCCCATTTAGCTAACAAGATCATGGTATTAACCCAGCAGTGATGGTTCTTTTATTCAGACTTCAACTGTGTTTTTATTTCCTCTGCATGAGTTTTGACTTCCTGACATTTCTGCAGATAGTCATGTCCCCAGCACTTTTAGAATCTTCCATAAGTTCAGGGTAGTTCTAAGGATGTAATAAGGTCACTATATTCCTATGCTGGCAGACTTTTAAATACATTTCTTCATTTTTCAATCAACTAAGTAAGTTTAGAAAAAAGTTATTTGCTTTAACCCATGCAAACAGAATTTTGATTTGAAAATAAGTTCATTTGTATCAGTTACATGAGCTCAGTAATCTACTTTAAATTAGAATGAATTATTTTAAAACCAGAGTAAAAATGCAGGCAAAATTTCTATATCTGGATGGAGTTTTCCTATTTCTTTAGCTATTTTTAGCCACTTCTATTTGCTATATTGCTTCCCATTTTAGTACCACCAAGCAGGTTTATGTGCCTTATATAAATGATATGCTGAAGAAACTTACTGTAATTTAAAAAATTCTGTTAGACCTAAATCTGTTACTTTCTACAATGCCAGTCACAATAGGCTAAACCAAAATTCATGTGGCTTCATTTCATCCACCTTTACAAGGAATCTAAGGACTATCCTATTGCTGTCATTTCCAGTGAGAAATGACTCACTGGAAAAGACCCTGATGCTTGGAAAGATTGGAGGCAAGAAGAGAAGGATAAGATGGTTGGATGGCATCACAGACTCAATGGACGGAGTCTGAGCAAGCTCCAGAGGTTGGTGATGGACAGGGAGCCTGGCGTGCTGCAGTCCACGGGGTCCTAAAGAGTCGGACACAACTCAGCGACTGAACTGAGCTGAACTGAAACAACTAAGGATTTCTCTGGTGGTTCAGTGGCTGACTCTGGGCTCCCAGTGCAGGGGGCCTGGGTTCAATGCCTGGTCAGGGAACTAGATCCCACATACCATGACAAAGAGTTCACATGCCACAAATAAGATCCCACATGCCACAACAATGACCAAAATATAATAAAAATAAATATTAAAGAATCCAAGCATCTGGCATCTAATTTCAGAACATTTAAAAAATTTCTTGAACATCTACTTTGTACCAGTAACTCCTTTTGAAAGTGACAGTGTTATGTTGGTCACTCAGTCGAGTCTGACTCTTTGTGACCCCGTGGACTGTAGCCTGCCGGGCTCCTCTGTCCATGGGATTCTCCAGGCAAGAACACTGGAGTGGGTTGCCGTCCCCTCCTCCAGGGGATCATCCCGATCCACTAATCGGTCCCAGGTGTCCTGCCTTGCAGGCAGATTCTTTATCGTCTGAGCCCCCATGGTAGCCATCACCTAATAAATAGTGGTGCTATGAGGCATGGCCCAGATGCCCCTTCAGGACTGGCACACTCATTCCTTTGGCGGCTGGGTACATTGACAACTGTTCTGGAAGCTACTTCCTTCTCTGTGAATTGCCTTTGACCAAAGGAACTGCCCCACTCCAGTTTATGCCTCCTTCCTTGGGGAAACCCATCCAAGAGCTAGATGAAGACCGGCCCCTGGTCTCACTTTGGGAAAACTGGAGGCCATCCCTGTTCTCAGAGAGCTCCTCCTGGATCAGCTGGGGCCTCTTTTGCTTTTCAGCTCAGTGTCTCCCTCTGTCTTATCCTGCTTCTCTCACTTCTACAAGTGCTATTGCTGGTTCATGCCCCGATCAGCCTCCAAGCTTAATCAGTCTCAATATCTTCTCCAGACAACCAGACCTAAGACCCTCATTTTATATTAGCATTCCATTTGGTGTCTTACAGCAATACTTTTTCTTTTTTTTGGTTGCACTGGGTGTGAGTTTTCTCTAGTTTCAGTGAACGGGGCTACTCTTCATCATGGTGCATGGGCTTCTCTTTGCCCTGGCGTCTCTTGTTGCAGAGCACCAGCCCTAGGCACAGGGGCTTCAGAAATTGCAGCACGTGGGCTCAGTAGTTGAGTCACAGGGGCTCAGCAGCTCCGCAGCATGTGGAGTCTTCCTGGATCAGTGATCAAACCCATTTCTGCTGCACTTGCAGATGGATTCCTAACCACTGTGCCACCGGGGAAGTCCAGGCACTTTTTAAAAATAGTCGAGATGAAGATAATAACTCAGCAGGAAAGTTTTTCAAGGAGAGGGTGTTAAAACTCATGGGACGGTAGAAATGAAGTAACACAGCAACATTCCAGGCACCTGCAGACCATGCTCTCTAGAAAGTGCCGTGTGGCAGATGGTCCACCATTTGGCTCCATCCTAATCTGAAAATGATCCTTTCTACCAAAATGAATAGAGATTGATGGAGCTCCCCCAATTTCAGGGTGAACACAGAATACAGAAATAAATAAAGAGAAAACTCAGATGACTGAGTCTGAAAATGCAGAACTAACCAAAAAGAAGGCACTAGAAGACATTTCTAGGTAAAAAGGGAAGTGGGGGTTAGGTATTTTGTAGAAGCAACACCTCTAGGGACTACAGAGGTGATCTTTTTTCTTTAGTGTTTAAAAAAGTCTTAATGGGGTTTCCCAGGTGGTGCTAAGTGGTAGAGAACCCATCTACCAATACAGGAGACCTAAGAGACATGGGTTGAATCCCTGGGTGGGAAAGACTCCTTGGAGGAGGGCATGGCAACCCACTCCACTATTCTTGCCTGGAGAATCCCATCGACAGAGGAGGTTGGTGGGCTACAGTGCAGAGGGTTGCAAAGAGTCGGACACAACTGTAGTGACTGAGCACACATCCAAAAGTCTTAACAGTGAGTTTTCGGTAACTGTACAGGTAGAGACTAGGGTATCAGGACCACTAGGCAAGCCAAAGACTCTCAAGGGTGATGTGAGTGTGAACAGCTTAAGGCAGAAAGAAGGGACCCATAGAACCTAAACAATACAGGCAAACCAGAGATCTCTCCTTTTAAAGCAGGTCAGAGGCAATCCCATTCAATCCACCCTTTCAGTTCCGTTCCGTTCAGTTGCTCAGTCGTGTCCAACTCTTTGGGACCCCATGGACTACAGCATGCCAGGCATTCTTGTCCATCATCAACTCCCAGAGTTTACTCAAACTCATGTCCATTCAGTCGGTGATGCCATGCAATCATCTTATCCTATGTTGTCCCCTTCTCCTCCTGCCTTCAATCTTTCCCAGCAGCAGGATCTTTTCCAATGAGTCAGCTCTTTCCATCAGGTGGCCAAAGTATTGGAGTTTCAGCTTCAACATCAGTCCTTACAATGAACACCCAGAGCTGATCTCCTTCAGAATGGACTGGTTGAATCTCCTTGCAGTCCAAGGGACTCTCAAGAGTCTTCTCCAACACCACAGTTCAAAAGCATCAATTCTTTGGCACTCAGCTTTCTTTATAGTCCAACTCTCACATCCATACATGCATACATCCTCAGATAGAAGTTTCCCTGCTCCTTCAAAGGAAAGGACTTGACATTCGGATTAGACAAACCTTTCTTTATATATAAACTCTCTAAATAAGAGGTTATCTTTGCATTTCTTTTGTCTCTAGGTCCCATGTGAAGGAACTTTTCTAGACATTTCTGTGGAGAAACGTTTATATCGCTGTGGCCTTCACCAAGATTCTGGTGCCTCAGGTGAGTAGGTCCATAGCATCTTTAAATAACTTTGCCCTTAAATGACCTTCCTTCTGTCTGGGGTTGCTACACATAGTATTTTCAGAAGGCTGTTCTTTATTGGCTGATTATCTCTTGTTGTGCAGGAAACACTGGGAGCTAGAAGAACCCAGACTGGCTTCTGACGCTTCCACTTGGTGCTAGTGGTTAAAGAATCCATCTGCCAAGGCAGGAGACATAAGAGACACGGGTTCAATCCCTGGGTCTGGAAGATCCCCTGGAGGAGGATGTGGCAACCCACGCCAGTATTCTGGCCTGGAGAATCCCATGGACAGAGGAGCCTGGTGGGCTACAGTCCATGGGGTTGCAAAGAGTCAGAGGCAACTGAACACATATGCATGCTCCCACTAAACTGCCCCATGGTTTACAAGCAAGATAGTCCACAGCTAAGTTTTGGTTTCTCTTTTTGTCTAATATATATAGTCCAGGTAAGTATTACCCAATAAAGCTCTGACCTTTATGGAAATATCCTATATTCTTTGCTCTCTAATATGGCAGCTCTAAACCACATATATCTATTGAACACTCAAAATGTGGCTAGTGTAACTGAGAAATTAAACATGAATTTATATTTGATTGAATTATAATTAATTTTTATTTAATATATCTGAACATAAGCAGTCACACATAGCTAGTAGCTACCATATTATTCAGTGCACATCTTGGTTGACATTTAGATGCTAAAATTTCATATTGCTATTATTCCAAGAAGTTTGGAGATTCTGCCATTGGTACACATATAGCTCTGAAATTCGATGATTTCACTGCACATAAATACTTGTTATGTGGTCTGTGCGCTTGATCTGGCTAATAATTATCTTTTAGAACCTAAAACATAAGTTGGCAAACTAAGATCCTTAGGCAAATCCAGTCTGATGCCAGTGTTTGAAAAAAAGAAAAAAGCCGTCAGTTGTATTGGAACAGCGTCAAGCCATTTGCTCCAGCATCGTCTGTGACTGCTCTTGTGCTGCGGTGGCAGAGCAGGGCAATGTGAGTGAGACTGTATGCCTGCAAAGCCAAAAATACTGCCATCTGGGTTTTACAGAAAAACATTTGCCTACCATTGATTTATGATAAGGTAAATTTGCTCTTTCACTGAGTGTTATCACAATTGATTACCCTTTCTGTATTATTTTACTCTGTTTTGAAGGATAAGACTTCTGTATGGGAATGCTGGGTACCTATTTATTTTTCTGTTCATTTGGGCACCAGTTGAAGGTCATCAGCTCAGTGGGTTAGCCCTTCTCTCTGCCTCATTTTGAAGTTTAACTGATGATCTGCCCCAGATGGTGGCCATTCCAGTAAGTTGGCCAGATGTTGCAGTAGCCTATTAGTGATTTCAAGGGACTTCAGAATGCTTCTAGGTAATTTTTTCTTTTTTTCTGTAGGAATAGCAAGTCATTGATTTGCTGTATTTTTTGAGAAGGGTTTGTTCACAGAGAAAACAATATTAACTGTTGTTTGAAATACAAATATGACATCAGTCTCTCATTTGGACTTGCATAAAAAATTTTACCACATCGTTGGATGCTTTTAATTATCGAATACTAAATCATGACACTTCTCAAGCCGAAAGCATACTATCTGGTGACTACTTCAAGAAGGGGGCGTAGTTGATTATTTACATATCAATTGATGAGCTAGTATTTAAAAAGCATTAATATATTTTAGTAGCACAATATGTTTATTATTTTATACAATGATATACTTAATAATGTTTAAGATTTCTTTTTTAATAGTAGGTAAATATGTGCTAACATTTTGGTTCACACTTTTATGACTATAATTCCTGTTTGTTTCTCAGAGTAGTGAAAACTCTGTAGTGAAAACTCTTTAGAATATATAAGCTCCTATGCATCCATATGTGGTTCAGCTTTCTGCTGTACTTACCAAGGTGCGACCCCATAGACGACAGCCCACCAGGCTCCCCCGTCCCTGGGATTCTCCTGGCAAGAACACTGGAGTGGGTTGCCATTTCCTTCTCCAATGCATGAAAGTGAAAAGTGAAAGTGAAGTTGCTCAGTCCACTCTTAGCGACCCCATGGACTGCAGCCTACCAGGCTCCTCCACCCATGGGATTCTCCAGGCAAGAGTACTGGAGTGGGTTGCCATTGCCTTCTTCTTACCAAGCACAGTCTGATCTTAAAGGAGACGTTGCCTCTGGTAAAAGCAAAGAGCAGCCCACACACAAGGTGCTAAATAATTGGGAACACAAAGAGGCCTCTAATTCATTGACAGTATTACATTTGATACCTTATTGTATTAAGGCAATACCTTATTGCTGTAGTTGTTATTCACATTGGTTTTCTTTCCTATTTAAAAAACATGGGGCTTCCCTGGTGGTCCAGTGGTTAAGAATCTACCTGCCAATGAAGGAAACATGGGTTCAACCCCTCATCTGGGAAGATTCCACATACATGGGAGGGGTAACTAAGACCATGCTCCACAACTACCAAGCCTGTGCTGTAGAGCTCCTGTTCTACAACAATAGAAACCACCACAATGAGAAGCCTGGGCACTTCTTTGAAGACTCAGTATAGCTATCAATAAATAAAAAGCATGGCATTTTCTTTAGAAAAAACAACCCATCTAAAACAAGCTGGTATTGCAAACAGTGTGACAGTGCAGTTTCAGTCTCCTTGGTTTTCAGATGAACCCTGCTGGGATGAAAATTGGGTTCCTCAAAATCATAGTTACAGCTTATAACAAATTTTTGAGGCTATATTGAAAACTAGAAGTAGTATAGAGCATTAATATAATTTTGACTGCATATCTGTCTTGTCTGGGCTGCTATAAGAAAAATGGTATAAAGCTGGGTGGGTTATGAACCACAGAAAATAATTTCTCACAGTTATGGAGGCTGGGAAGTCCAAGATCAAGAATTGGTGCTGATGGGTACCCACTTCCTGGTTCATAGACGACAGACTTCTCACTGCGTCTTCACCTAATAGAAGAGGTGAGAGAGCTCTCTGGAGTCTCTTGATAAGGGCATGAATCCCTTCCATGAGGGCTCTGCCATCTCCAAATACTATTACATTGGGGATTCGATTTGAACATATGTATTTGGGGGAACAAAGACATTCAGTCAATGGCAGTCTCCAGTGTTGCTGGGTGTCTGTCAAATGGCAGTTTTGTGCACTACTTCCTGCACCAAAATAATCTCTAATGAGATGGGAACTCGGTAGGTGAGCTCCAGTCCTCATATTGCTTCTACACCAGCTATGTGGGTAGGTTACACAGATTTAGCTGGACACCCAGGTCATTGGTGAAAATCTGTCAGATTTTTAACATCTTGACAACATTCCTGATAGCTCAGTTGATAAAGAATCCACCTGCAATGCAGGAGACCTCGGTTCCATTCCTGGGTCAGGAAGATACACTTGAGAAGGGATATGCTACCCACTCCAGTATTCTTGGGCTTCCCTTGTGGCTCAGCTGGTAAAGAATCTGCCTGCAATGCGAGAGATCTGGGTTCAATCCCTGGATTGGGAAGATCCCCTGGAGAAGGGAAAGCCTGCCAACTCCAGTATTCTGGCCCAGAGAATTCCATGGACTGTACAGTCCATGGGGTCACAAAGAATCAGACACAACTTAGCAACTTTCACTTCAATAACAACATATTTGGCTTCCCTGGTGGCTCAACGGTAAAAGAATCTACCTGAAATGCAGGAGACCCAGGTTCAGTCCCTGGGTTGGGAAGATCTCCTGGAGGAGGGCATGGCAACCCACTCCAGTATTCTTGCCTGGAGAATCTCATGGGCAGAGGAGCCTGGCAGGCTGCAGTCCATGGTGTCACAAAGAGTTGGACACAACTGAGTGACTGAGCACAAACACACAACAATATATCATTTACTTCTGGCATTTTGTGAGAAGATAAATTCTTACTTTACCCTTATTTCTCATTTTCCATCAACACCGTTCTGATCATACCTTTTAGGTGCAGATCCTATTTGTCCACAGACCCTCTGCAACATGTCTAGGAAAACACGAGGACCTTCACGCTACCTCTCAGAGCCAATTATTGTTTTACAAACTACAAAGAAAACAGAAACATTAAAAGAGTGTACAATTAGTTAAACTTGAAGACCAACCTATATCTATTTATTCTCTAAGAAACCATAGCACCTAATACTTTCTGAGACTATTGAACTAACATAGAGTGTCCAATAATCAATTCTTCCTAGGCTCCTCTGGCACTTTACCCATAACACTCGCATGCAGCTGCCATCCTACACTGTGGCTTCTTTACTGAGATATGGAGCTCTTGACTGTGGGCAGAACTAAAAGACTGTTCTACTCATTTCTGCAGGTGGAGCGTTGATAGCAGAGCCATCCCTTTGATCAAGGTGAGGTTGCCTCTGTGAAAGGACCCAAAAAGGCAGTGGTTCACCTGACCCTCTTAGTCAAGAGTAGATGGCTCTGTAAACCTGCCTCCCATCTCTGCCACTCCTGGCTTCTGGGAACTTGGCTGAGTAGAGGCACCCCTCTGTCAAAGATGTGGATCACTGACTTCCTTCTGATTTATTCTTTCTTTTCCTTTCTTCTTTCTTTGACTTACACTTATCATCCTAACACTGTAGCTCAGACGGTAGGGAATCTGCCTGCAATGCAGGAGACCAGGGTTTGATCCCTGGGTCAGGAAGATGCTCTGGAGAAGGGAATGGCAACCTACTCCAGTATTCTTGCCTGGAGAATTCCATGGACAGAGGAGGCTGCAGGGCAACAGTACATGAGATCACGAAGAGTCAGCCACAACTGATAACTAACACTACCACTAACACTCCAGCAGCTTCTTTCCCTGTTTTCTCCTTCATTATTTCAGTTTTCATTGTCTTTCTCATTTGAATCTCTAATGGCCTCCTTTTCCCTCATTGTTTTTCAGCTCTTGTAAAGGCCATGGGAGATGGCAAATCCAGCCATTGATCCCCTGAAATGCTTTTAAAAAAAAAAAAAAGGACTACATTTCATCTTTTGACGGTGTTGGCCATCAGAAGATTGCAGACCCGGAGCAGGTCCCCCAGGCCCACTGAACTGCACCCTGACATGAAGGCCATTGCTGGATTTCCGGAACTAGGACTCAAATCAGATCAACTACATGTGTGAGTGACTGTACTGCAGTGATGTTGTTGAGCATTTTACCATCACTTGCATGTATTCTCCATGAGCTCAATTTTCACCATCACTTCTGTTATGCCCAAGTCGCGAAATCTCCCAATGACCACCAGGGAGCCGATATCCGATGCAAAAGCAAGAGAGTTTTTATTACCAAGCTCGAGCTGGGGCTCCCACCGTTGCGGACGCAGCAGCTAAGGAGAGGAGCCCCGAACTCTGGATTACATTGCTTATATAGGGTATTCTTGCGTGAAAAATTCGAAAAACGGGAGTTTCCGGGTTGGGAGACATCTAATTGGTTACCTTCTGTGGAAGGGTTAGGTGTTGGGTTTTGATTGGTTTTCTTATTTCCACAGTAAATCATTACTTCCAAGGTAAATCACAAATGTAACTCATTACTTCACAAAGGTAAATCACAAATGTAACTCATTACTTCACAAAGGTAAATCACAAATGTAACTCATTACTTCACAATGGTAAATCATTACTTTCAAGGTAAATCACAAATTCTTGAACTGAAAGTCAGGAGGTTTAACCTAAGGGCTGATTGGCTTGCGCACAGTGGGGAGGCAATATCCAAAGTCTAAGTCTGTTTGCCCGGAACCTTTACAAAATGGAGTTCTTTTACAAGATGGAATAGCTTAGGCTCTTCACTTCTACCCACCACCCAACAGGGAAATTTCTCTGAGCCCTGGCCTCACCAGACAGCATTTGTTTCATTTTTATCCTAAAGATATTGTATTTGGTGCTAGCAAACACCATGCCAAGTACAGAAGTGTGGTGGAGGAAGGTGTTAATATGGTCACTGCTTATATATTTTTTTCTTCTCTTTTCTCCCACTTCTCCAATGTCCTCATTAAGTGTTTTACCCAATGTGACTTTGTAAGCCGCCACCCATGAATAGTTTCTAGAATGAGGAAAGGAGAGAGAAAGAAGAGAGGAAGGACAAAGAGGACAAGAGTGTGGCATTCTCTGTCCTATTCCAAGGACTTTTCAACATAAAACTCTCCCTTCTTAATCTTTAAATTTTGTTCACGTTTTGTAAGATGTGTTGATGAAAATTATTAAATATTTAGGTCTTTGATTAATTTCTCTGCCATTATTGTTTTTAAAGATACTTAAGTCATTGGTAGTGCTTTTAAGACAGAGGATGAGATGGTTGGATGGCCTCACTGACTCAATGGACATGAGTTTGAGTAAACTCCGGGAGTTGGTGATCGTCAGGCAGGCCTGGCGTGCTATAGTCTATGGGGTTGCAAAGAGTCCAGCATGACTGAGAGACGGAACTGAACTGAAGATGACAAAACATATCACTCCTAAAATGAAATTTTCCAAATAAATATGGGAAGCTTCAAATTAGATCCCATTTAGCTTGAATGTTTCTGCATTTTCTTTTAAATGATGTCCTCTATTGTGATTGCTTTAATCATACCTTCACATTGAGGTGCATCTCACAGTACTGCAATGCCTGGGTTATCTGGACCCCACCCAGCACCCATAAGCCGCCACTCTGTGGTGAAGGGTAGGCACTATTTCAACAGAGCAGAGCAAAACTGAGAGTAATTTTAGGCAGAAAGTGAATGCTCCTTCATCTCACTGCAGTTACATCCAGATAGGAATCATTCATGCTGGCCCTAAGCCAGGCATCCAAGTTGACTTGACAATCATGCTCAAATGCCAAGGAAACTTTTGTAACCTCACGAGTTCAGAAGCTTCATTTTATCATTCCAGGTTTTCTGAAAAGTTGGCAATCAGCTTCTGAATCATTTGCTCTGTTTATCAGCACGGCTTTGCAATAAAGCCCCTCTTAAAGAAGTTTAAAAGTAAAAATACACTTTTATCCTTGGAAAGTGATGAGGTAAAAAAAGGAAAACATGAGGTTAGCTATTGATATCATTTGTGGGCCCATAAGCTAGCCTTTGTTAACATTTCTTTGCTTGACATTCTTCAACTATATTTTAGTTTCCCAAACTCTCTAAGATCCTTCTCACAGCAGGGCCTTCTGGCAGTTTCCCACTATTTTTCTCTGGCTGAGTGTTGCCCTTCAAGTTTCACTCACATGGACCTTTCTATGGCCCTAAGACTAGGTTAGGGTCTTCTGTAATATGCACCCATAGAAACCTCTGCTTTTCGTATTTAGCATCTGTTACTATCATGATTCTATATTCAACGATGCCTTTAGGTTATTCATGGAAGTAACCATATCGCTTGGGCTTCCCGGATAGCTCAGTGGTAAAGAACTTGCCTGCCAGTGCAGGAGACTTGGGTTCAATCTCTGGGGTGGGAAAATCCCCTGGAGAAAGAAATGGCAACCCACTCCAGGATTCTTGTCCAGGAAATCCCATGGACAGAGGAGCTTGGTGGGCTACAGGCCATGGGGTCACAGGAGAGCTGGACACGACATCAACTAAACAGCAACAGCAAACCACATCACTTACCACAGAGCCTGGGAGGTAATGATTCCTCAATTCACTTATTCAATCCTGGGAATGTCTACAACTGGAGATGAGTGAGGGAAGAAGGAAGAGGTAAGGCCACTATGGAACTTCCCTGGCAGTCCAGTGGGTCCAGTGGTTAAAACTCCACCTCCCAATGCAGGGGTCGTGGGTTCAATCCCTGGTCGGGGATCTAAGATGCCACATGGTATGGCAAAAAAAAAATTGACTACCACATTCTATAAGTATTCATCAAACAATGATTATTTCAGACACTATTTAGCTGCTACGTAAATAAAGAGAAAGCATACTGTTTTCAAATGTCTCAATTTGGAGAAAGAGAATAAGCCCATGCAATCTACAATGATGGACCTTAATAAATTACTTTTCCTGATATCCTTGCCTGTTGTAGTTCTCTCCACAGTAGATCTGGGATAGTCTTCATGGACCAATAAAAGATGGGGAAAGTGAAGCTGTGAACTTTGAAGGCTCAGCTTTAAGACATGTACTTTTATCTTTTGCCATTTGAGCACATCATTTTGAACCAGACTCCATGTTCCATTAAGCCCAGTCTTCATGGAGAGAATATATAGTTGATGACCAGCCAGCTGATATCCTCATCTAAACTTCCAGCATCAATCTTCAGTCTTATTAGTGAGCCATCTTGGATATTCCAGCCTAGCTTGAAGGATTTTGAGCATTACCTTGCTAGTAGGTGAAATAAGCACAATTGTACAGTAGTTTGAGCATTCTTTGGCATTGCCTTTCTTTGGGATTGGAATGAAAACTGACCTTTTCCAGTCCTGTGGCCACTGCTGAGTTTTCCAAATTTGCTGGCCTATTGAGTGCAGCACTGTCACAGCATCATCTTTTAGGATTTGAAATAACTCAACTGGAATTTCATCACTTCTGCCAGCTTTGTTCATTATGATACTTCCTAAGGCCCACTTGACTTTGCAGTCTAAGAAGTCTGGCTCTAGGTGTGTGATCACACCATCGTGGTTATCTGGGTCATGAAGATCTTTTTTATATAGTTCTCTGTGTATTCTTGCCATCTTTTCTTAATATCTTCTGCTTCTGTTCAGTTCAGTTCAGTTCAGTCACTCAGTCGTGTCTGACTCTTTGTGATCCCATGAATCGCAGCACGCCAGGCCTCCCTGTCCATCACCAACTCCTGGAGTTCACTTAGACTCATGTCCATCGAGTCAGTGATGCCCTCCAGCCATCTCATCTTCTGTCTTCCCATTCTCCTCCTGCACCCAATACCTCCCAGCATCAGAGACTTTTCCAATGAGTCAAGTCTTCGCATGAGGTGGCCAAAGTACTGGAGTTTCAGCTTTAGCATCATTCCTTCCAAAGAAATCCCAGGGCTGATCTTCAGAATGGGCTGGTTGGATCTCCTTGCAGTCCAAGGGACTCTCAAGAGTCTTCTCCAACACCACAGTTCAGAAGCACCAATTCTTCGGTGCTCAGCCTTCTTCATAGTCCAAGTTTCACATCCATACGTGACTACTGGAAAAACCATAGCCTTGACTAGACAGACCTTAGTCAGCAAAGTAATGTCTCTGCTTTTGAATATACTATTTAGGTTGGTCATAACTTTTCTTCCAAGGAGTAAGCATCTTTTAACTTCATGGCTGTAGTCACCACCTGCAGTGATTTTGGAGCCCCCAAAAATAAAGTCTGACACTGTTTCCACTGTTTCCCCATCTATTTCCCATGAAGTGATGGGACCGGATGCCATGATCTTCGTTCTCTAAATGTTGAGCTTTAGGCCAACATTTTCACTCTCCACTTTCACGTCCATACCATTTCTGTCCTTTATTGAGCCCATCTTTGTATGAAATGTTCCCTTGATATCTCTAATTTTCTTGAAGAGATCTCTAGTCTTTCCCAGGAGAGAGGATGACACCTATTGACCTGCAGGCTCATCTTCTGGTGTCATATCTTTTCACCTTTTCATACTGTTCATGAGGTTCTCTAGGCTAGAATACTGGAGTGGTTTGCCATTCCTTCTTCCGGTAGATCACATTTTATCAGAACTCTCCACCATGACCTGTCTGTCTTGGGTGGCCCTGTATGGTATGGCTCTTCACTTCACTGAGTTACACAAGGCTGCAATCCATGTGATCATTTTGGTTAGGTTTCTGTGATTGTGGTTTTCATACATAGTTACATTTGGAAAACTGTGTAGAGTAAAAAGCATATGTAGAGGAAGGGTGAAAAGAATTGATCTAAAAAGCTTGTTGAGTCCAATTTCCTAAAATCATTATGTGTATTAGGTATGAAATGTATACTGTAAGAAATGGAGCTATAAAATATTCTAAGGCTAGATACAGAAGAAGTTACATGTTTCACATTCATTCAACCAAGTATTTACTGAACACCTCTCTTTTAACTGACACTGTAGTATGTGTTGAAGAGCCATAAAATGATAATAACAAGCTGGCATGACTCATGACTTCATCAAGCTTGCCAAATAGGCAGAGAAACAGATCAAGTCACTGTGAAAGTAATGAAAGCTTAGAAATAGCAGAGGAGGCTATGACAAAAATGAAAAAGTACTGTGGAAGGGCACCAAGATGAATGAAACAACTTCCATTTATTGTCTTGATATAATAAATCCTCCATACATGGTGGCAGTGTGGCTGACAAATTGTAGAGAAAAAGAAATATTGGTGGCAAAGAGAAGAGTTGTGAAAATATTGCCATAATCCAGGGGTATAATGAGGCCAGGGGTAGAGTGATAGGAATAGAAATGTAGAGATAGGAAGTAACATTTCAGAAGCATAGTTGGCAGACATGGAAACCGATGTCTAGATAAAAGGGAAAGTAAACTGAGGACAACTCCAGTTTTAATCGTGAATAAAGAGTTTTGATCTAATAAAAGTGACAGAAATAGAAAGCACACGAGCAATCTCACAAACGTAGAGAAAAAAATAATGAATTTTGCTTTGTGAGTCTTGAGTATGAGGTACTTTCAGATTTTTTACTGACATTGCAGTCTGTGTTATTCCATTTATTTAAAAGTCTAGTAAATCAAAATTAATCTGTAATAACAGAAAGGGAATCAGTGGTTACCTGGGGACAAGATTAAAGTTGTTGAAAGGGGTCCAATGAAGAAACTACTCCAGATCATCAGAAAACTTTTAGGGGTGATGGATGTGTTTATTATCTTGATCATATTTCAAACTCAAGTGTACAGCTGAAATACATTGTTTATTTTATATAAATTTTATCTCACTAAAGCCATTTCATATAAAGAAATACTAGATAAGAGATTTATGAGTACCATGAATAATTGCAAACAACATTTGAAACAAAAAGAGTTGAAAAAGAGCTTGAACTATTTGTGCTGTGCAAAATAAGTTATAATTGAGTTAAAAAGAAAAAAGAGAATGTCATTTTACTTATGGAGAAACTCTCACATTCATCCTAAAGCACACTGTCAAGACTGAACATTGGTGATATTTATTTCTGTTAGTGAGAAATGGAGGAAAATTTTTTTAAAGGTGAAAATAAAATGATCTGATTAAGAAAGCAGATTAAACTGAGGATTAGGATAAATTTCAAAATGTAAGATGTCTCAGAGAAAAGTCATTTGTTGTCTCGCATACAGGGTCATCATCCCTATCTTTCTATATTCCATATATATGCGTTAGTATACTGTATTGGTGTTTTTCTTTCTGGCTTACTTCACTCTGTATAATCGGTTCCAGTTCCATCCATCTCCTTAGAACTGATTCAAATGTATTCTTTTTAATGGCTGAGTAATACTCCATTGTGTATATGTACCACAGCTTTCTTATCCATTCATCTGCTGATGGGCATCTAGGTTGTTTCCATGTTCTGGCTATTATAAACAGTGCTGCAAACTGTTGGACTCTGGGGGAGGGAGGGAGGGAGAGGGTGGGATGAGATGGGAGAATGGCATTGAAACATGTATACGATCATGTAAGAAATGAATCGCCAGTCAATGTCCGATGCAGGATGCAGGATGCTTTGGACTGGTGCAAGGAGAGGACCCAGAGGGATGGTATGGGGTGGGAGATGGGAGGGGATTCATGTTTGGGAACGCATGTACACTCGTGGTGAATTAATGTCAATGTTTGGCAAAACCAATACAGTAATGTAAAGTAAACCAAAGTAAAAATAAAAATTAAAAAAAAAAAAGTAGTAGAAAAGAAAAAAAAAGAAAAGTCATTGCTTGATCAAAAACTAGGCAGAAAAAAATTAAAAGCAAGAAAATACCCCAGAAATTTGCTTAAGCAGGTCAAAGATTCCTATACATTTTGAGTATTGGCATGGCCTGGGGAAAAGTCATCATAAAACATCAAAGCCAAAGAAAAAAACAGTGAAAAAAAGAAAAGCAGAAAGGAAAAGACTTCTATTGAATAAAATACAGCAATAAGAGCAAAATAAGTGCAAATTAAATGCTATAGTTACATTAAGACTAAGATAATTTTAAAAAAATCTAGGGCCTGTGAGTCTCTTCTTTTTATACAAAGCCAACCTGAATATTCATTTATTTGTTTACATACAAAAATATTTATTGAAATCTTTCCATGCGTCAGATCTTGTTCCAAGTGCTAAGGTTACATGGTGGGGGAAAGCGCTTACCATCATGGAACTTACTTTTACTTATTTTATTGATAAATCTTAAATTCACTAACTAAATCAGTGGTAAATATCAGTAAATATTTCAGTTCAGTCTGTCAGCCATGTTCGACCCTTTGTGACCCCATGAACTGTAGCACCCCAGGCCTCCCTGTCCATCACCAGTTCCCTGAGTTCACCCAAACCCATGTCCATCTAGTCAGCGATGCCATCCAACCATCTCATCCTCTGTCGTCCCCTTCTCCTCTTGCCTTCAATCTTTCCCAGCATCAGGGTCTTTTCAAATGAGTCAACTCTTCGCATCAGCTGGCCAAAGTATTGGAGTTTCAGCTTCAACATCAGTCCTTCCAGTGAACAGCCAGGACTGATCTCCTTTACGATAGACTGGTTGGATCTCCTTGCAGCCCAAGGGACTCTCAAGGGTCTCCTCCAACACCACAGTTCAAAAGCATCAATTCTTTGGTGTTCCACTTTCTTTCTTTTTTTTTAATTTTTAGTTTTACTTTATTTTACTTTACAATACTGTATTGGTTTTGCCATACACTGACATGAATCCACCATGGGTGTACATGCGTTCCCAAACATGAACCCCCCTCCCACCTCCCTCCCCATAACATCTCTCTGGGTCATCCCCGTGCACCGACCCCAAGCATCCTGTATCCTGCATCGGACATAGACTGGTGATTCGTTTCTTACATAATAGTATACATGTTTCAGTGCCATTCTCCCAAATCTTCACACCCTCTCCCTCAGAGTCCAAAAGTCCGCTCTACACATCTCTCTGTCTCTTTTGCTGTCTCACATACAGGGTCATCATCACCATCTTTCTAAATTCCATATATATGTGATAGTATACTGCAGTGATGTTTTTCTTTCTGGCTTAATTCACTCTGTATAATCGGCTCCAGTTTCATCCATCTCATTAGAACTGATTCAAATGTATTCTTTTTATTTTTTTTATTTTTTTAAAATGTATTCTTTTTAATGGCTGAGTAATACTCCATTGTGTATATGTACCACAGCTTGCTTATCCATTCATCTGCTGATGGACATCTAGGTTGCTTCCATGTCCTGGCTATTATAAACAGTGCTGTGATGAACACTGGGGTACACATGTCTCTTTCTATTCTGGTCTCCTCAGTGTGTATGCCCAGCAATGGGATTGCTGGGTCATAAGGCAGTTCTATTTGCAATTTTTTAAGGAATCTCCACACTGTTCTCCATAGTGGCTGTACTAGTTTGCATTCCCACCAACAGTGTAAGAGGGTTCCCTTTTCTCCACACCCTCTCCAGCATTTATTGCTTGTAGACTTTTGGATCACAGCCATTCTGACTGGTGTGAAGTGGTACCTCACTGTGGTTTTGATTTGCATTTCTCTGATAATGAGTGATGTTGAGCATCTTTTCAAGTGTTTGTTAGCCATCCATATGTCTTCTTTGGAGAAATCTATTTGGGTCGTTTATTTTTCTAGAATTGAGCTGCATAAGTTGCTTGTATATTTTTGAGATTAGTTGTTTGTCAGTTGCTTCATTTGCTATTATTTTCTCCCATTCAGAAGGCTGTCTTTTCACTTTGCTTATATTTTCCTTTGTTGTGCAGAAGCTTTTAATTTTGATTAGATCCCATTTGTTTATTTTTGCTTTAATTTCCAGAATTCTGGGGGGTGGATCATAGAGGATCCTGCTGTGATTTATGTCAGAGAGTGTTTTGCCTATGTTCTCCTCTAGGAGTTTTATAGTTTCTGGTCTTACGTTTAGATCTTTAATCCATTTTGAGTTTATTTTTGTGTGTGGTGTTAGAAAGTGATCTAGTTTCATTCTTTTACAAGTGGTTGACCAGTTTTCCTAGTGCCACCTGTTAAAGAGATTGTCTTTACTCCATTGTATATTCTTACCTCCTTTGTCAAAGATAAGGTGTCCATATCTGTGTGGATTTATCTCTGGGCTTTCTAATTTGTTCCACTGATCTATATTTCTGTCTTTGTGCCAGTACCATACTGTCTTGATGACTGTGGCTTTGTAGTAGAGCCTGAAGTCAGGCAAGTTGATTCCTCCAGTTCCATTCTTCTTTCTCAAGATTGCTTTGGCATTATAGTCCAACTCTCACATCCATGCATTACCATTGGAAAAACCATAGCCTTGACTAGACGGACCTTTCTTGGCAAAGTAATATCTCTGCTTTTTAATATACTGTCTATGTTGGTCATAACTTACCTTCCAAGTAGTAAGTGTCTTTTAATTTCATGGCTGCAATCACCATCTGCAGTGATTTTGGAGCCCCCCCAAATAAACTCAGCCACTGTTTCCCCTTCTATTTGCCATGAAGTGATAGGACCAGATGACATGATCTTAGTTTTCTGAATGTTGAGCTTTAAGCCAACTTTTTCACTCTCCTCTTTCACTTTCATCAAGAAGCTCTTTAGTTCTTCACTTTCTGCCATAAGGGTAGTGTCATCTGCATATCTGAGGTTATTGATATATTTCTCCTGGCAACCTTGATTCCAGCTTGTGTTTCTTCCAGCCCAGCATTTCTCATGATGTACTCTGCATAGAAGTTAAATAAGCAGGATGACAATATACAGCCTTGATGTACTCCTTTTCCTGTTTGGAACCAGTCTGTTGTTCCATGTCCAGTTCTAATTGTTGCTTCCTGACCTGCATATAGGTTTCTCAGGAGGCAGGTCAGGTGGTCTGGTATTCCCATCTCTTTCAGAATTTTCCACAGTTTATTGTGATCCACACAGTCAAAGGCTTTGGTGTAGTCAATAAAGCAGAAATAGATGTTTTTCTGGAACTCTCTTGCTTTTTCGATGATCAAGCAGATGTTGGAAATTTGATCTCTGGTTCCTCTGCCCTTTCTAAAACCAGCTTGAACATCTGGAAGTTCACGGTTCACGTATTGCTGAAGCCTGGCTTGGAGAATTTTGAGCATGACTTTACTAGCATGTGAAATGAGTGCAATTGTGCGGTAGTTTGAGCATTCTTTGGCATTGCCTTTCTTTGGGATTGGAATGAAAACTGACCCTTTCCAGTCCTGTGGCCACTGCTGAGTTTTCCAAATTTGCTGGCATATTGAGTGCAGCACTTTCACAGCATCATCTTTCAGGATTTGAATTAGCTCAACTGGTATTCCATCACCTCCTCTAGTTACAATACGTTAAAATAGAGTCTCTTATTTGGGCAACATTGTGAACTTTAACATAATGCTGAATTAAAAGGGTTTCTGCTTTTCCTACTGAATGCATTCTAAGAGTGGTGGTATCAATAGTGATTAATGCAAACTATTTTTATTCTTTAAAGAAAAGATGATAGAGGAGCTATCTTTTTATACATGCTTTCAGAAGAGTAAACCTCAAACACACATGTGCTTTCTAAAATTACAATGTCATCAGTTATTTTTTTCATCCACTCTGGTATTTCTAGAGTTTCTGTCATTATCTTGGGTTTCTCCAGTTGAGAAAAGAATTGAAAATCCTTTGCCAGATGCATAGTTCAAAAGTCAAGATTGTAATATTATTGCCTGAAGAATTCCCAACACCAGGGAATCTCCCAAAGAATGCCAAAGCCCGTGATCCTTTACAGCCCCTGCAGTGCTTTGCAGGCTACAGCCTGGCTGGACTTTAGGCTGCCAATAGAAACATGAAAGTGAGAAATTATCTGCAAAAAACAACACGGCCATCCTCACTGGGACTGTCTTATCACAAATCAGGATATCCAGCTCAGCTAAACACTTGAGATTAAAAAAAAATCACTTTTCATCATTGATGCTAGATGTGCCTGGTTGGAAGTTTGGCTGAACAACCAAGAAAAACAGTAGAAAGAAAGAGAGAAAGAGAGAGAGGAGGTGAGAAAGGAAGAAAGGATAGAAGGAAGGAAGGAAGGAAGAAAAATAAAATAAGAAAGCATTCTATAGCAACAAAATATGGAAATGCTCAAAATGATTTTCTTTCAGCATAAAATATTTCATCTCCTTATGCAAACTGACCTGTGTGAGAGTTTGCTTTGAACTGCGTGAAAACATAGAATTGCTGCAATCCTTGTGTTTGGAAAAAGTTATAATCCTTCTATAATTTTCTAACTGGTTTATTAAGTGTAAAATAGTTTGTCTTCCCTTTGCCTTCTCCTCTATTACAAACAAAAGTCTCCCCCATCCAAGTCAAAGTTTAGCCGTATTTCTCATTTGGGCCAAATTACTAAGAATCTCATGTGTGTTCATGTGCACTCAGCCATGTCCTTCCCTTTGTGACCCCATGGAGTAGCCTGCCAGGTTCCTCTGTCCATGGGATTCTCCAGGCAAGAATACTGGAGTAAATTGCCATTTTCTACTCCAGGGGATCTTCCTGACCCAGGGATCGAACACGAGTCTCTTGAGTCTCCTGCACTGGCAGGCAGATTATTTACCGTTGCTCCATAACATGTCCAATTATACAGGAAAACAGATGATTTTACCTTTAAATTAAAAGAAATGATTTATTTCACTCTTGTTGGAATACACTTCAAGTGTTGAAACTGTAAAGTAAATACCTGTAGGAATATTTTACCACCACCTCCCCCTTTATACTGCAGTCATTTACACTCCTAAATATAAAAGAATGCTATTTTCAAGATAGCTTTGAGCTACGTCTTTCTCCCAATGGAATTTTATAAAAGTAAAACTTTATTTCCTGCCAAATTTAGTTTATTGACCATTAAGCTGTAAATTAATGTTTCCCTGGCATTATGGTTGCCAAATCGTGGAAACTCATGGCATCAGTATTCATGCAAAATATGTAGAAAAGCACGAAAATTATTGTGACTCTTTGGTCTTAGATACTGTATCTGTGAAAAATCACTCAGGTCCCCCTTTATTTTTAAAGACTGATGATGTATCTCACGAGGAAATTAGGTTTCAAAGATGCTTAAGTTCAGAGAAGTAGAAAGTATAAATGAAGACTCATCTAAAGGGGGGAAAAAAAGCACCATAAGGCAGAGCTTGAAGTAAATGCAAGGCCAAAGGATATTTGGTTCGTCACTTTTTATGAAGTGCTAACAAGGAAAAGAGTCAAACTGCAAAAATCCCACTCTTTAGATGTCTTACTGCTTGAATTTTTCTGACATGAGGTTATGGAATATGGATGTTCTTAAACAAATCTTTTAATAACTAGAGCCTACATGTTGTTTTAAAAAAATATCGATTTGTCTCCTGGAAGAGATCCCCAAAACCATAATTGTCTGACTTTATTTAGCTTGGGCTAGAAGGAAAATCCTATGCCTAAGAATATGCCAGTGCCCTCCAAAATAGTTCTTTGTCCAAACCGATTTCTTTTTGCCAGAAATAAAAATGAACACAAAGCTATTCTAATGTTCCTGCATCCAGAAGATGTAAAACAAAGATACTTGTCCAAAAAACCCTGTTGGGTTTTCTCATTGAGAAACCATCTGTTGAGGGATCTGAGATCCCTAGGAAATAAGAATTCCCATTTTCAGCCCATGTGACCCCATTCTTTGATGATGCCTGGGGAAAGTAAATGAAGCTCTTTGAATTTACTTTTATCATCTGTATTCAAGGAAAACACACTGTCTTCATTTTAATTTCCTTTATTTATTTTAATTTGTTTTAATATTCAATAGAGCTAAAACAAAGTTTGGGTTTCCCAGGTGGCTCAGTGGTAAAGAAGCTTTCTGCTAATGCAGGAGACTCAGGTTTGATCCCTGGGTCAGGAAAATGCCCTGGAAGAGGAAATGGCAACCCATTCCAGTATTCTTGCCTGGGAAATCCCAAGGAGACAGGAGTCAGGCAGGCTCTATGGGACCACAGAGAGTCAGTCAGACACGACTGCCTGATTAAACAAGAAAGCGAAGTTTAAAGAAAGGCGAAAAATCTTCTCTTCCTTTGGTTCAAAGAGTTGGTAAAAATGGTTCTAAAGTGAGGAAGTGTGGAGACTAACTCTAGTTACAAATTACTTCTTTCTAATCCTAGAAACTCTGACCTGCCCCCTTACACCCTTACATCACATCAGCCTTTCAGAGGCTGTACACCCTGCGTGAAGCAATTTGATTTATTGGAGACATTTTAAAGTGAGAATTCTATAAAACCTGAGGCTATTAGCAGCTCTGTTTTTTTTTTTTTTCTTAAAAAAAGACTGAAAACAGTTTATTATAAGAATGAGGCAATAATAGATCTTCTTCTAAGGAAAATACACAAGCCAGGATTTATTTTGTTATGAGGTACACGGCAAGAACAATTCTAAACTCTGATCTCTCCCTAAATGATTCAGTTTGTGTGTGTGTGTTGTAAAACAAGAGTAGCATCTGAAAAGTCTTCATCTCCTCTTAAAAGTGTGTTTCAATTGCATTTCTTCTATGTGAAACGAACCCGACTGGATGTTGCTTTCAAAAGAGATCATAAGATCTAAAACTTTGTTGTTGTTGTTGTTTAGTTGCTTTTGTCTTGTTTGACCTTTTGTGACCCCATGGACTGTAGCCCACCAAGCTCCTCTGTCCCTGGGATTTCCCAGGCAAGAATACTGGATTGGGTTGTCATTTCCTCCTCCAGGAATCTTCCCCACTCTAGGATCATGCCTGTGTCTCCTGCATTGATAGGCGGATTCTTTGCCACTGAGCTACCATGGGAAGTCCCAAGGTCTAAAATACTTAAAGATTTTATGAAAAGTAAATATAAATATAAAATGTAAAACCAGGGGAAGAGAAACATAAATAGGTGGAACACAGAGGGTTTTTAGGGCAGTGAAAATACTCTATGACATTGTAGTAATGCACTCATGTCATAACACATTTATCTAAACCCACTGATGTACACCAGGTGTGAGCCCTAATGTAAATTATTGACTTTGGTTGATTATAACATATCAGTGTAGGTTTATCAATTGTAACAAATATCCCACTCTGGTGGGGGGAGGTTGGTAATGGGAGAGGCTGTGCTTGTGAGGCACAGAGGGTATATGAGAACTCTCTGACCTTCCTCTTTTTCAGTTCTTTACATTTTCACTTCAAAATTGATACTCGAAGCTTCTGTTAGAAAACTTTTGTGTGCTTGGGATATGTTTCGTGCTTGAAGCAACTTAAGTAACCAAACCTTTTTCAACTGAAAACTGTATATATAAATATTGATCAAGTAGTTCTTTCCAGGTGGTTCTAGTGGTAAAGAACCCACCTGTCAATTCAGGAGACATAAGGGATGTAGGTTCGATCCCTGGGTTGGGAAGATTCTCTGGAGGAGAAAATGGCAACCCACTCCAGTATTCTTGCTTGGAAAGTCCCATGGACAGAGGGGCCTGGTAGATTACAGTCCGAAAGGTCTCAAACAGTCAGACAGGACTGACGCAAATTAGCACACACACACACGCGCACGCATAAACACACACACACACACACACACACACACATTGGGATTCCCTCATACTCAGTTGGTTAAAAATCTGCCTGCAATGGAGGAGACCCTGGTTTGATTCCTGGGTCAGGAAGATCCTCTTCAGAAAGGATAGGCTACCCACTCCAGTATTCTTGGGCTTCCCTTGTGGCTCAGCTGGTAAAAAATCTTCCTGCAATGTGGGAGACCTGGGTTCCATCCCTGGGTTGGAAAGATCCCCTGGAGAGGATTTCACTTCACTTTCACACATTGGTCAAGCATTTCCACTTGAAATTTAGTGACCAAATGGATGGGCTGAAAATGTAAAGTACACACTACATTTAAAGACATAGTACAAAGAGAATATAAGATATTTTTAGATTAACTGCATGTTGAAATAATATTTTAGATATGAAAGAAAGTGAAAATGAAAGTCACACAGTCATGTCTGACTCTTTGTGTCTCCATGGACTATACAATCTAAGCAATTCTCCAGGCCAGGATACTGGAGTGCATAGCCTTTCCCTTCTCTAGGGGATCTTCCCAACCCATGGATCAAACCCAGGTTTCCCGCATTGCAAGAGGATTCTTTACCAGCTGAGCCACAAGGGAAGCCCATTTTAGATACACTGGGTTTAATAAAATATATTATTAAAATTTTACAATACTCTGTATGATACTACAATAGTGAATACATGTGATTATACATTTATCCAAATATCAATAACCTCAGATATGCAGATGACACCACCCTTATGGCAGAAAGTGGAGAGGAACTAAAAAGCCTCTTGATGAAAGTAAAAGAGGAGAGTGAAAAAGTTGGCTTAAAGCTCAACATTCAGAAAACAAAGATCATGGCATCTGGTCCCATCACTTCATGGGAAATAGATGGGGAAACAGTGGAAACAGTGTCAGACTTTATTTTTGGGGGCTCCAAAATCACTGCAGATGGTGACTGCAGCCATGAAATTAAAAGACGCTTACTCCTTAGAAGAAAAGTTATGAGCAACCTAGACAGCATATTAAAAAGCAGAGACATTACTTTGCCGACTAAGGTCCATCTAGTTAAGGCTATGGTTTTTCCAGTGTTCATGTATGGATGTGAGAGTTGGACTGTGAAGAAGGCTGAGCGCCGAAAAATTGATGCTTTTGAACTGTGGTGTTGGAGAAGACTCTTGAGGGTCCCTTGGACTGCAAGGAGATCCAACCAGTCCATTCTGAAGATCAGCCCTGGGATTTCTTTGGAAGGAATGATGCTAAAGCTGAAACTCCAGTACTTTGGCCACCTCATGCGAAGAGTTGACTCATTGGAAAAGACTTTGATGCTGGGAGGGATTGGGGGGCAGGAGAAAAAGGGGACGACAGAGGATGAGATGGCTGGATGGCATCACGGACTCGATGGACGTGAGTCTAGGTGAACTCCAGGAGTTGGTGATGGACAGGGAGGCCTGGCGTGCTGCGATTCATGGGGTCGCAAAGAGTCGGACATGACCGAGCGACTGAACTGAACTGATAGAACCTATTGAATCAAACCAGCCAATCCTAAAGGAAATCAGTCCTGAATATTCATTGGAAGGACTGTGTTGAAACTGAAACTCCAGTACTTTGGCCACCTGATGTGAAGGGATGACTCGTTGGAAAAGACCCTGATGCTGGGCAAGATTGAAGGCAGGAGGAGAAGGGGACGACAGAGGATGAGATGGTTGGATGGCATCACTGACTTGATGGACATGAGTTTGAGCAAGCTCCTGGAGTCGGTGAAGGACAGGGAAGCCTGGTGTGCTGCCGTCCATGGGGTTGCAAAGAGTCAGAGATGACTGAGCAATTGAACAGCACTGAATTGATAGAATATCCAGGACCAAGACTGAACCCTGATGTAAACTGTGGACTTTGGGTGACTATGATGTGTCATTGCAAGTTCACCAGTTGTAACAAAATGTCCCTCTCTGGTGAGGGATGTTGATGATGGGGAAAGCCATGCTTGTGTAGGGACAGGTTGTATATGGGAAATGTCTGCACTGTTTTAATTTCACTGTGAACCTAAAGCTGCTCTAAAGAAAATAAAGCGTAAAGAAGAAGGATGGTTAAGATGGTAAGTTTTACATTTTGTATATGCTCTTGTGTGCTCAGTCATGTCCAACTCTGTGCAACCCCGTGGACTGTAGCCCGCCAGGCTCCTCTGTCCATGGGATTTTCCTGGCAAGAGTACTGGAGTGGGTTGCCATGCCGTCCTCCAGGGGAATCTTCCCAACCCAGGGATCAAACCAGTGTCTCTTGTGTCTCCTGCCCTGACAGGTAGGTTCTTTACCACTAGCAGCACCTGCTATTTTACCACAATTAAAAATTTAAACACATTTTCAAAGGAAAACAAATGGTATTGTGAATCATTCTCTGAAATGTTAACTTTCCTGACTCAGAGTTCAACTGACTTTTTTTTGCACCATCCCCAAAGAATGAAGATGGAGCTTGCTTTGCTGGAAGATCATACTCCACAAGCTTACGCAAGGCTCCACAAAAACCATAAATGAGAGTTCCTCTTAAAGTCTTCTGTAACCTGTTGTCAAACTGACCAGATTTGCCTGAACCTGAAATACTCATGAACTTCTCTGGCTCTACCCAAGTTTAATATGCAGAGCAAATCCAATGAATTTTTGTCCTGTGTACACTCCAGATGCTGGCCAGATGTGTGTGCATTACAGCCCATCGGCCTGTTTGGAGATGTCTGGACATCTACGCTACAGTCAGCTTTTGTTTTAGTATCATTAAAAGGCAATTTGCTTAAAACAGAGATTATGGGATGTGGTTATTGTCACTTGAAAATGGTCCTGCTGCGGCGTGTCATCGCCGCTGCTCCTTCTCTTGGTATTTTCATTGTCATTCCCGCTTTTAAATGAACTGATGGTCTCTGATCATTCTTTTAACACCCAGCTTCCAGGCAGGGCCTCCGGGAACCCTCCCCTTGGTCTACACCGTCACGCCTCTGCGGGATTTCCACCCAGTCTCCATGCTTCTGGGTTTTTCCTGTACACCAGCTTCCTGGTCTCCTCCATGCAAAATCTCTGCCTTTGGCAATTCATCAGTTTCAGCTGAAGTCTGCTTCATACTTCATTGAAAGAATAGAGCTCTGTGAACAGGATCCCCTGCCCCTCCTCCCCTCCACGCCCTTCCCCACTTTGAATAAACATTTCCACCTTCCTTTCCAGCATCCAGACCAGGACTCAGCATGGAATGGCCACTCTGCATGTTTTTGTATGGTGCACCAACTTCCAGTGGTTTTAACATTTTAAAGTAATTGAAGGGGGAAGGAAAAAAAAAAGATGAGCTGTATTTCAGGCATATGAACGTGGTACCTGCTCAATCATGTCCGACTCTGCCACCCCATAGACTGTACCCCAGCAAGCTCCTCTGTCCATAGCATTCTCCAGGCAAGAATACTGGGGTAAGTTGCATTAATTTATATGAAATTTGAATTTCTTTGTCCGTAAATAAAGAGCTCTTGGAACAGAACGTGCTCATTTGTTCACCGACTGTCTAAGTCTGCTCTAGGCTGTAACAGCCTGTTGAGAAATTGCCCAAGAGACCATATGGCACAGAAAGCTGAAAATATTTACTCTGTGGTCCTTTATAGGTTTGTGGATCCCTGATCTAGAGGAATCTCCTTTGTTCCTCCCAGCAAAACACAGAGAGGCTCTCTCCTCCCTTCAAAGGCGGAACCTTCCTGGTGGCCCTCTCTCTTTGCACACACCATTCTGGAACATACCCTTTGACCCTTCAACCCTTTCTCTGCTCCCTGGACAGCCGCACTCTTGACACTGCAGATCAAATTTTCCCCCGCCTTTCTGCTCAGAATCTCTCAGAATCTCAGCCTTTGTGTGCTTTTCCTGATCTTCAAGTGTCAGAATTTCTCAGGGATCTACACAGGCTCTTTCCTTCTCTACGCTTTTTCTGATCAGCTGTGTGTGCTTGGTCGAGTCATGTCTGACTCTTTGCCACCCCGTGGACTGTAGTCCGCCAGGCTCCTTGGTGGGATTCTTCAGGCAAGAATACTGGATTGGGTTGCCATGCCCTCCTCCAGGGGATCTTCCCAACGCAGGGATCGAACCCACGTCTCCCTCACGGCAGGTAAAAACCCCTTCAATTGCCAGATCGTCAACATTCATGAGCTGCAAGTTCTCGATTTTATCTTAAGATCTTCAGCCCCTACCTCATCTCCAACAGACAGTGTCACAAGCCCACGTGACAACCTCCTCAGTGTCACTATGTTTTAATTGACTAAGTTGGGGAAAGATGGCTTCCCCCCAAAATCTGAGCCTGTTTAGGTCCCTCCCACCTGTCCAGTTGCCTTAGCCAGACACTTGGGATTTCATCTGGACATTTCCCTTCTCTGTGCACTCCACATCTAGGAAGTCCTGTTGGTTCTTGACTGTTTCTTGGATATTCTAATTCAAGCCACCTCCTCCCCCCAGGCTATAACTGGCTTTCCAGCTCATCCTCATGCACCCTTAAAATCCATACAGCATCACGAATAGCTCCACCACCCGACATTCTCCTTATTGCCTGTTCCCTCCAGAGAAGAAACCAAGGGCAGGAGCCGGCAGGCCGCTTGGAGAGAGGACCAGCTCCCTGGCCCTGTGGGGGCCCAGCCTAGCTCTCCTGCTCCCTTGCGCACCCGGCTGTCTCACAGGATGGGGGAAAATACAGAGGGGAAGGAGAGGGGACCAAGGGCAGAGAGGGTCTGAGCCAGACTCTGGGGCTCTGGCTCAGACCCCTTCCTGGGACCCAAAGGCTTATCTCACTGGTGAGACTGTACTGGGAGTGGAGATGATGAACTGAGGGAGGGTCATCAGACTTCACTTTCACTTTTCACTTTCATGTATTGGAGAAGGAAATGGCAACCCACTTCAGTGTTCTTGCCTGAAGAATCCCAGGGACGGCAGAGCCTGGTGGGCTGCTGTCTCTGGGGTCGCACAGAGTTGGACAGGACTGAAGCGACTTAGCAGCAGCAGCAGCAGCATCATAAAGCTATAAGTGAAAAATAAAACCCATCACTCAAAAATGCAAAACACAGGTAAGAGTGGGGATCTTTTCTGTGCAAGATTCTTTCGAGCATTTTCTCATGAAAAATTAGCATTATAGAAGAAAATGAACATACGCACACTGCGTGCATGCATGCTAAGTTGCTTCAGTCATGTCTGACTCTTTGAGACCCTATGGACTGTAACCCACCAGGCTCCTCTGTCCACGGGATTCTTAAGGCAAGAATACTGGAGTGGGTAGCCATTCCTTCTCCAGGGGATCTTCCTGACCCAGGGATCGAACTCACATCTCCCGCATTGCAGGCAGATTCTTCACCACTGAGTCACTAGGGAAGCTTCCCTATACACACTGCTGCTGCTGCTGCTAAGTCGCTTCAGTCATGTCTGACTCTGCAACCCCATAGATGGAAGCCCACCAGGCTCCCCCATCCCTGGGATTCTCCAGGCAAGAACACTACTACATATAAAATAGATAGCTAATTAAAACTTACTGTAAAGCACAGGAAACCCTACTCAGTATTCTGTATGGGAAAAAAATCTAAAAAAGAGTGGATGGGTGTGTATATAACTGATTCACTTTGCTGTATACCGGAAACTAACACAACACTGTGAATCAGCTATGCAGTACTCTAATAAAATTTTTTAAAAAAGAAGAAAATGAAAAGACACAGGGTGGCCCCTAGTCAAGCCTGCAGAGTCACCCACTCCCACAAGGCCACAGAGGCCAACCAGCTGGAGCCACTTGGCCACCAATGTCCCCACCCTGTGGAGGGGCCACAGTGTTGGGAGGGGAGGGCAAGGCCCGGAGATGAGAGAGCTGGGTGGGGGTGGGGACCTGTCACTGCTGTGGAATTAACACTGCCCAGATTAGTGCTACTGATGGATGAAGGGGAAACAGTGGAGTGTGTATGGAGGTGGAGGGGAGGGTGAAAGAAGGGAGGGAGAATGGGGGCTTCAGACAAAGCTTCTTTGAGGTCCCTGTTGCCAGGGGAACAGCTGACCTTGCCCAACACTCCCCTCCCCACTCCCTATCCTGGGTCTGCCCCCTTCTACTCACGATGGAGTTTTTCACGTTTGGGGAGAGATGGCACTCGCTTCTGAGAAAGAATCAAAGGCCTCAAAGAAGTTTCTGGAAGGAAAGGTCCAGCACTGGGGAAGGAGGAATGATAAAGACCCCCATCTTTACCTCCACAACCCCCATAGCTCCTAGCCCCCAGCTACCCAGGCCTCAAGCCTGTAAAGGCCACCTCTACTTGTCTGCCTAGAGGGGAGAAGGGGACAAGAGGGTGCAACCCTGAGCTGGGCCTGGCCAAGGCACTGACTGATGGGGAACTCACCACCCTTGAATCTGAGCTACTCTCTGAGACACCCTCAGGTCCAGTCTTGACTGACAATGGGCCAGCGAGGAACAGTGGTCAAGGGAATGGATTTTTTTTTCCTTTTTTTTTTGTTAATAAACCATGTGTTAGTTGAACCATGAAGAAGGCTGAGTACTGAAGAACTGATGCTTCTGAACTGCGGTGCTGGATAAGATGCTTGAGAGTCCCTTGAACAGTAAGGAGATCAAACTAGTCAGTCCTAAAGGAAATCAACCCTGATTATTCACTGGAAGGACTGATGCTGAAGCTGAAGCTCCAATACTTTGGCCACCTGATGTGAAGAACTGACTCCTTAGAAAATACCCTGATGCTGGGAGAGATTGAGGGCAGGAGGAGAAGGGGGCAACAGAGGATGGAGTGGTTGGATAGCATCACTGACTCAATGCACATGAGTTTGAGCAAACTCTGGGAGATGGTGAAGGGCAGAGAAGCCTGGCATGCTACAGTCCATGGGATCACAAAGAGTTGGACATGGCTGAGTGACTGAACAACAAGATTAAAGGAGAAAGCTGAGCCAAGACAACAGAGAGCAGAAGTTAACTTTGTGGCTGTAATATTTCCAGAATGTGAGAGGTAAAGGTAACTTATCTTGTGAGACACACAGAAAGAGTTAGTTTGGGATGGGGAAGCTTTTAGAATTGTGGTCCAGGATAAGCATTTACATGGTGAGAGCTGATGATTCCTGGTTTTCTTAGCTAAACAATAATGAGTCCACATCAGGGAAGCCTGGTCTCCTGCAGTCCATGGCATCATAAAGAGCTGGACACGACTGAGCAGCTGAACAGCAACAATGTGTTAGTTTAGGCAAGATGCTTACTCTGTTCAACAGCCACACCAAGGAGCCTGTTATACAGACTGAAGTAAATCAGAAAGAGAAACACCAATACAGTGTATTAATGCATATATATGGAATTTAGAAAGACAGTAATGACAACTTTATATGCAAGGCAGCAAAAGAGACACAGATGTAAAGAACAGACTTTTGGACTCTGTGGGAGGAGGTGAGGGTGGGATGATCTGAGAGAATGTCACTGAAGCATGTTTATTACCATACGTGAAACAGATGATCAGTGCAAGTTTGATGCATGAAGCAGGGCACTAAAAGCCAGTGCCCTGGAACAACCCAGAGGGATGGCGTGGGGAGGGAGGTGGGAGTGGGTGTTCAAGATGGGGGGACACATGTACACCAGTGGTTGATTCATGTTGATGTATGGCAAAGCCCACCACAATATGATAAAGTAATTAGCCTCCAATTAAAATAAATAAATGAATTTTAAAAAACATTAAAAAAAGGTGGGGCTTAGCTGACTGGTATATCTAATAGGACTTCCAGACTCTACCTCTGAGATCTATCATGTTTCTATCCTGCAAGAATTCCAGGGTAGTAAAAGGGGGAGTACCATGGAAGGCAGCCACTTTTTGGCCAAAGGTTAATTCATTGCTGAAGCTGAAGGCGGCCATCTTGGTATTAGCCTCAGCCCCAAGGGCAAGCGTTCTGCCTTCAAGCCTCTCTGAGCAGGGAGGTTCTGTAGATAGTACTACGAACCAGAGCCTGTCTGGTGGAATTGGGATCCAGACTCTTTTTCTTTCATACTTCCACAAGGCAGCAGATAAACAAATACATTTTCTCTATTGGTGTAACCCATGGCAAGACAGCATGTCACTTAGTCACTTCAGAACTTGACTACCTTGGGCTGATTTACCCCTTTATCAGTCTTACTTCTCTCAATGATCCTCATTCATATCTACTCCTTTCCAGGTCACGGAGAAGGAAGTTGACCTGTGTCAGTGAGAGCAATGGCACCCTGCTCCAGTACTCTTGCCTGTAAAATCTCATGGATGGAGGAGTCTGGTAGGCTTCAGTCCATGGGGTTGCCAAGAGTCTGGTGCAACTGAGCAACTTCCCTCTCACTTTTCACTTTCATGCATTGGAGAAGGAAATGGCAACCCACTCCAGTGTTCTTGCCTGGAGAATCCCAGGGATGAGGGAGACTGATGGGCTGCCGTCTATGGGGTCTCACAGAGTCAGATACGACTGAAGTGACTTAGCAGCAGCAGCAGCAGTGGTCTCAAGGAGCTTCCTTTCTGCTGAGGTGGCTGGTTTGCAATCTTGCAGCATGAAAGGCTTACTGCTGGACTTGGTCAAGGTGTGTCAAGTGGGGCTTAAAATAGGAAAAAGCTGGTGAGAAGCGTGGGCCAAATTACCTCAAAAGAAAATCACTTCCAAAGAAAGTCCACTTCATGCAATTATCTTTGTAATAACTTCAAACACAAGGCAGATGAAAGTAAAGATACCAAAATTATTCCATCAAACAAAAATTTTTTAAATGAGAAAGANCCAGGTAGTGAGCCCCTTCCTGAAGTTCAGAGATTAACTTCTTATGTTAATGTTCAGTCACTCAGTCGTGCCCAACTCTGCAACCTCATGGACTGCAGCATACCAGGCTTCCCTATCCTTCATTATCTCCTGGAGCTTGCTCAAACTCATGTGCATTGAATAATCAGTGATGCCATCCAACATCTCATCCTCTGTTGTCCCCTTGTCCTCAATATTTCCCAGCATCAGGCTGTTTTCTAGTGAAAACAATCAAATGGTGCTGGGGACAATCACCCCAAGCTTCAACCACTTCAGCAGTGGTTTTCCCTCACTTTTTGATCTCAAGCACCTTTTACACTAAAAAATAATTGAGGAATTCAAAGAGCTTTGTGGGTTTTTATTTGTTTTTACATTGTTTTTATACAATAGCTATCTCCATTTATCTCATTAAAAATTAAACCTGTAGGATTCTTCAGTGGCTTCTTTTTTCTTTCTAATTTGAAAAGCTGTAACAATTTTTTGAGAGATGGTATGGGGAGGGAGATGAGAGGAGGGTTTAAGATTGGGAACACGTGTACACCCGTGGCGGATTCATGTTGATGTATGGCAAACCAATACAGTATTGTAACGTAAAATAAAGTAAAAAAATAAATTAATTAAATTTTAAAATTTGTTTTGTGTAGACTTAAAATTTTCAATGACTTTTTCTTGAAACTCAAAACTGTCTCAAAATTGCACTGCAACATAACTAGCATAACAATAATATGCAAACATGTGGTTGCATAAGACTCAATAAGATACATTAGTAACACCTATAAAGCTGAAGGGAAGATAGCTTTTGGCATATTTTCAGGCCTTATTTGCAGTTTGGCCCAGTTTCTTTAGATTCCTCCCTGCCATGAGTCAGAGAACTCACTGATATGTCAGTTAAACATGAAGGTTACAGCTGTGGGTTGAGAACACAGGTCTTCTAATCTCCTTTTTCTCCAAGCCAGACACCTGTCAAATGAAAACCAAATTTGGATTTAGGAAAGAAGGGATTCTGTTCACAAAGATGAATGCAATAGGAGGTACCATACGAATGCTATTGCAATACCATACAACCTCAAAATGTCTCAAGGTCAGTCAGCAAGCGCTTGTCTTTTGTAAGAAGTGCTAAACGATGTTAGAAAGACCTGGGTTTGGGTAGGGGGATGAATTCATGTGGTGATGGGTCTCTTGTGAAGGGAATGTCTTCCTATGTTGCCTGCTGATTCTCAGGAGAAGATTTTGTGGAAGGGCTCTGTGCATTTCAACTCTGGCTTAACCTCAGGACAAGAGAAAAGGATAACACACAAAACCTGATACATTTACTCTCTGCCTCTTTGCAGAAAAATGTTTGGTGACCCCCTAAATACTCTGAATATTGTTTTATTTAGGATAAAGCTATGGAAATAAAATTGACCAGAATGTCAGCTTTATGATGGCCAGGAATTTTCTTAGCTTTATACACTGCTTTATCTTTAACCCTAGAATACCTCATGGCATATGGGAACATGCTTCGTCACTCAGTCGTGTCTGACTCTTTTTTATCCTCTGGATGGTAGCCTGCCAGCCTCCTCTGTCCACAGGGTTTCCCAGGCAAGAATACTGGAGTGGGTTGCTATTTCCTCCCCTAGGGGATCTTCCAATCCAGGGACTGAACCTACATTTTCTGCATCTCCTGCATTGGCAGATGGATTCTTTACCACTGAGCCACCTGGGAAGCCCTCTCATGGCATATAGTAGATATTCACTAAATATCTGTCAAATGAGTGAAACACTGTACAACAAAGCAATTTTAAATGTAAAATTCAATATATTTCATCTCTGTTTCAGTTGTTAGGGACAAATGATTATTTGTTTCATTTAGTATTCCATGCTTAACGCAATGAAGTTTTTATTTGCTTTTTGGCAACATATAGATATAGCTAAAAGTTATACCAACAAAGGGAAGAAATTATGTACATAATGAATGGAAATAATGCGAACAAGGGCAAACAAAAGGTTTAAGTTTAGGGAATATAGCAACTCACTCCATGAGTTCATCCTGCTTCCCCACACCCAGTTCTTTCTAACCTCATTTCTGTCCTTGCGGACAGCTATTCTGGGATGGCCCAAATTCCTGGCTAGACCACAGTTCTCTATGAGAACGCATCAGTGTTCAGTTTCTTGACATACAGTGTTGAATTCAGATACTCAAACCTGTCCTCGAGACGGGTTCCGTGCTACGGCCTATGCATCCAGGCATGAAATGCCACGTCTTCCCAGTGGTACTCAGCCTGAGACATCCCTTCCTGCACTCCAACACTCATGTACAAAAAGAGGAATATAATTATAACCTGCAGATGACTGCACAGTCCTCAGGCTCCATTCGAAGTCCTCTCCGGCTCATGCATTTGTGGTGGACCTCATTTGATCCCCGACATCAGGAGGTCCACTCTGCATCCCCAGTTCAGGTTCTTATTATCTCCACTGCCACACTATGGGCATCAGCATTCTTCATCATTTTCTTCCTTCTTCTCCATCCCTCACTTCTTACTGTTCTTTTTTGTTTCTAATTAGTTTTACACATCTTGACTTGCAGAAAAGGAGAGTGTTTCAACAACTGTGAATCAGAGTGGCTAGGATCTATGAATGTCCTAATGTTTTATTCTCAGGGGCTACTCCTATAGACCTAAGGCAGTCCTGAGTGTTCATTGGAAGGACTGATGTTGAAGCTGAAACTCCAATACTTTGGCCACCTGATGAGAAGAACTATCACCAACTCAATGGACATGAGTTTGAGTAAGCTCCAGGGGTTGGTGATGGACAGGGAGACCTGGCATGCTGCCATCCATGGGGTCGCAAAGAGTCAGACACTACTGAGAGACTGAACTGAACTGACCTGAACATGTGTCATCAGAGTCTCCAGGTGCCCCTTTCTGCTCTTTCGAATTCTCCACTCCCTAGATCTCCCACTCCTTAATGCGAGAGACAATTTTGTCAGCCCTGCTTCAGGATCTAAACAGTTCTCGGATTTTCTCCTTGAATAAAACTTACCTGTCCTTTTGCCACAGGCTTTGGTGGTTGAGAGATTTCATTCAGAAGATGGTACTTGGCTCTCCCACCCTGTGTGTGGTGTCTTACATACTTGTCCTTGAAGAAAGTACTCAATCTGTCTCTCACAGGTCTGAACTTAGTGCTACAGGAGTCCTGCCAGAGAATGTCTACCCAGAGGTTTAATTCTTTGCAGGCACAACGTTTCTCTATCCTCAACAGGAAAGAAATGAAGAATAACTGATCACCTGAAGTCTAAATTGTCCTGATGCCCCTCTTTGGGAGTAGCCCCAAGAATTGCCTAAGAAAGAGAAATGGCCCATTCCTCATTGAGACTATAGAATTATTAGGTGAATAGCGAAGAGTTGACTCATTGGAAAAGACTTTGATGCTGGGAGAGATTGGGGGCAGGAGGAGAAGGGGATGACAGAGGATGAGATGGCTGGATGACATCACTGACTCGATGGACGTGAGTCTGAGTGAACTCCGGGAGTTGGTGATGGACAGGGATGCCTGGCGTGCTGCGATTCATGGGGTCACAAAGAGTCAGACACGACTGAGTGACTGAACTGAATTGAACTGAACTGAACTGAGCACAGATTTGCAGCAAACTTGTGGAAAAGGCGATGGCACCCCACTCCAGCACTTTTCCCTGGAAAATCCCACGGACAGAGGAGACTGGTGGGCTGCAGTCCATGGGGTTGCTAAGAGTCAGACACGACTGGGCGACTTCCCTTTCACTTTTCACTTTCATGCATTGGAGAAGGAAATGGCAACCCACTCCAGTGTTTTTGCCTGGAGAATCCCAGGGATGAGGGACACTGGTGGGCTGCTGTCTATGGGGTTGCACAGAGTTGGACACGACTGAAGTGACTTAGCAGCAGCAGCAGCAGCAGACTGGTAGAGAACACATACAGTTTTATAGCAACTCTATCATCTTTTTTCAGGACTTCTTTTGTCCCAGCTTTCTCCACCCTCAAATGAGCCTCCCCCAAAATGGAGAAAATATTCCAGATGCCATGTGTTCAGTAAAATGTCACTTTCATCTGGTCTGTGTTATTTGGAATTTTTTTTAAATGTGAATAAGCATCTTATTTGTTCTTCTGATGACTGTTGAGCACTTGGCAGCTGCCGGCATTGTTCCACAAACAGTAATTCTGACAACACCCTTGCTCAATAGAACCCAGCAGAGGGCATGGGAAAGTCAGCCTCATTTATTCAAGAAAGTATGAAATACCAATCCAAGTGAACTTTTATTTATAATACAGCCCAAGTCTGCTAATCCCTCAAAGTCCATCCAGTTGTTTTGTAAAAGTGTTAATGATGTTAAGAACTCAAACCCATTGTCTGCTAACCATACGTTAAACCAACACAAATATGGTTCTGAGAATATTCTGATGCAATTAACTGTTTGTCATATTCCAGCTTGGGAACAGCTGTAAGTGCAACCCCTGTTACAGCAAGACACTGACACATTTCCCTTCTTCCTTTTTTACAATGGAAAACCACCACCACGGCAAACATTTGGAATCTCTGTACAGTAAATGCCACCAAACTACTTATGTTTCGCAGCCACTCCATTTATGCAGGTGGTGTGTGTTAGTTGCTCAGTTGTATCCAACTCTTTGTGACCCCATGGACTGTAGCCTGCTAGGCTCCTCTGTCCACGGGGATTCTCTAGGCAAGAACACTGGAGTGGGTTGCTATTCCCTGCTCCAGGGGATCTTCCTGACCTAGGGATCAAATTCAGGTCTCTTCACTGCAGGCAGATTCTTTACTGTCTGAGCCACCAGGGGGTAGGGAATTGCAAAATTAAAGGGAAAAGATGACATAGGAGAAGCAACTGCTTTTATCCAAGATTTTGCTTCTTTTTGTTCTCTGTGTCATTCTGCATCAGTTAAACGATGGAAATTTCTGGATCCCTGGCAAGCCAGTCTGCTGCTGCTACGTCACTTCAGTCGTGTCCAACTCCTTTAAATTGGAAACATCATGAGCCGTGATAATAGAGTTCCCAATTCCAAGGGCCGTTGACCTTTAGGAGTCAGAGCACAGAAGGCCTTTAGCTAGAACTGATCCATAAGTGAGGAGAGCTACAGGTTACATGAAGATTTGATTTTTCAAATCCTTTAATTTTTGTCTTTCCTGATGAAAGTCTCCCCTTATTTGTCACTTAGACACATTGTGATCAAGTAACTTGGGCTGGGGCTTCTCTGGTGGTCCAGTGGTTAAAACTTCACCTCCCAAAGCAAGGGGTGTGGGTTCAAACCCTGGTCAGGGAGCTATGGTTCCCCATGCTTTGCAGCCAAAATAATTAAATAAATAAATAAAACGAAAACAATATTGTAAAAAATTCAATGAAGACTTTAAAAATGGTCCACACTTAAAAAAAAAAAATCTTAAAAGAAAGAAACTTGGTCCAAAAGTCTGTTCTATACATCTGTGTCTGTTTTGCTGTCTCACATACAGGGTTATCATTACCGTCTTTCTAAATTCCATATATATGTGTTAGTATGCTGTATTGGTGTTTTTCTTTCTGGCTTACTTCACTCTGTATAATTGGCTCCAGTTTCATCCACCTCATTAGAACTGATTCAAATGTATTCTTTTTAATGGCCGAGTAATACTCCATTGTGTATATGTACCACAGCTTTCTTATCCATTCATCTGCTGATGGACATCTAGGTTGCTTCCATGTCCTGGCTATTATAAACAATGCTGCGATGAACATTGGGATACACGTGGGAGAGGGAGAGGGTGGGATGATTTGGGAGAATAGCATTGAATCATGTATAATATCATGTAAGAAACGAATCACCAGCCTAGGTTCGATGCAGGATACAGGATGCTTGGGGCTGGTGCACTGGGATGACCCAGAGAGATGGTTTGGGGAGTGAGGTGGGAGGGGGGGTCAGGATAGGAAACTCATGTACACCCGTGGCAGATTCATGTTGATATATGGCAAAACCAATATAGTATTGTAAAGCAAAATAAAGTAAAAACAAACAACTGCATAAATAAAACATTGTTTTAAACGAAAGAAAAAGGAAGAAAGAAACTTGGGCTATGGGCAAGCAAGGAAAACAGTAAAAACTTCCAGAGTCTAGAAACAGTGAAACAAATAACCATTGGAGCAATGCCATTTGAGGACATTCTGTCTGTTCGTGAGTTTCCTCTGGAAGTTGTTAAATCCCCGCGTGACAACTTACTGCTAAAAGGCCTCATCTGAAAAGTGTTTCCTGAATCAGCTGCTTTACTCCTATTCACAGTCCATACAGCAGTGAATTAAAACCCTGAATCAGTCTCATATTTCCCATTTCAGAATTCCATCACTCCCTGGTTGTTGTTGTTGCTGTTGCTCAGTAATGTCCGACTTTTTGTGACCCCGTGAACTGCAACACACCAGACTTCCCTGTCCTTCACCATCTCCTAGAGCTTGCACAAACTCATGTCCATTGAGTTGGTGATATCACCCAACCATCTCATCCTCTGTTGTTCCCTTCTCCTCCTGCCTTCAATCTTTCCCAGCATCAGGTGTTTTCTAATGAATCAGTTCTTCCCATTAGGTGGGCAAAGTATTGGAGGTCCAGCTTCAGCATCAGTCCTTCCAATGAATATTCAGGATTGATTTCCTTTCAGGTAGACTGGTTGGATCTCCTTGCAGTCCAAGGGACTCTCAAAAGTCTTCTCCAACACCACAATTTCAAAAGCATCAATTCTTCAACATTCAGCCTTCTTTATAGTCCAACTCTCACATCCATACATGACTACTGGAAAAACAATAGCCTTGATTATACAGACTTTGTTGGCAAAGTAATGTCTCTGCTTTTTAATATGCTGCCTAGGTTTGTCATAGCTTTACTTCCAAAGAGCAAGCATCTTTTAATTTCATAGTTGAAGCTCTATACAGGGAGCAAAAACAAGACGGGGAGCTGACTGTGGCTCAGACCATGAACTCCTTATTGCAAAATTCAGAGTTAAGTTGAAGAAAGTAGGGAAAACCCCTAGGCCATTCAAGTATGACTTAAATAACATTCCTTATCATTATACAGTGAAAGTGACAAATAGATTTAAGGGATTAGATCTGATGGACAGAGTGCCTGAAGAGCTATTGATGGATGTTTATAACATTGTACACGAGGCAGTGATCAAAACCATCCCCAAGATAAAGATACATGAAAAGGCAAAATGGTTGTCTGAGGAGGCCTTGCAAATAGCTGAGAAAAGAAGAGAAGCAAAAGGCAAAGGAGGAAAGGAAAGATATACCCAACTGAATGCAGAATTCCAAAGGATAGCAAAGAGAGATAAGAAAGCCTTCCTAAGTGAACAATGAAAAGAAATAGAGGAAAACAATAGAATGGGAAAGACTAGAGATCTCTTCAAGAAAATTAGAGATACGAAGGGAACATTTCATGCAAAAATGGGCACAATAAAGGACAGAAATGGTATGAACTTAACAGAAACAGAAGATAATAAGAAGAGGTGGCAAGAGTACACAGAAGAGCTATACAAAAAAGATCTTCATGACTTAGATAACCACGATGGTATAATCACTCACCTAGAGCCAGACATCCTAGAGTGAGAAGTCAAGTGGGCCTTAGGAAGCATCACTAAGAACAAAGCTAATGGAGGTGATAGAATTCCAGCTGAGCTATTTCAAACAGTCACTGGTTCCATGGCTATATTTTAGAAGTCAATCAATGCCAGCTTTCTTTTTAGTCTGTGATTGATCCATCGTGCATTAACATTTTTAAAATGAATGTTTTCTAGAATTCATAGAGCCATAGAATTTTCAAGCTGGGAGTGTCTTAGAGATCATGGTTTTAACTCTTATACTTTACAGATGAAAAACCTGTTATCAAGAGTGGACCAATGGGAATAGCAGGGGCCCAACACTAATTTAACCTGGGTTCTTGTTTTTTCTTCTTCATCAAGGAAGATGTCATAAAACCACAGTGGATCCTGGAGAGCAGCTCCAGCTCCACTTGAGGGCTAGAAAGGAGAGAGTGCCCAGAGGTCAAAGAAGCAGAGGGGATATTCAAAAGATTAGCAGCTGGTGTGGTACAGGCAGTGACCAAGCAGAACTGGTATTGGCCACACATCTGGAACTGGGTTCCAGGTAACTGTGGTGCTGGGCACTAAATTTTAGCTACTAAATAAAGGTGAGGAATGGTAGGAACAGATGCCTCAGCTGGTAAAGAATCTGCCTGCCAATTCAGGAGACACAGGTTGAATCCCTGGGTCTGGAAGATTCCTTGGAGAAGGAAGTGGCAACACTCTTCAGTATTCTTGCTTGGAAAAATTCCGTGTACAAAGGAGTCTGATGGACTACAGTCCATGGAGTCACAAAGATTTGGACAAGACTGAGAACACGTGCACACACACACACAGTTGGAAACAAGGGAGGAGCTGGAGCAGCCAGGGATGGGGCTCTTGGGAAACCGACACAGAAGTATTTCAGTGTTTAAACAACTGGTATTCCACGTCATCATATGGCAGCCCTGCTTAGAAGAGTAGATACTTAAGGAAAGGGTTATAATTAACCGTTCTATGTTCCAAGGACTTAATGTGAAGACTCTGTGGCACCCAGGGACATTGCCAGAGAACAGTAAAGGGAAGTGATTCTAGGTCTAGTGTCATCAATCCCGATATATTGTCCCACTTTGCATGTTGGAATGTGATGCACAGGCATGTTCCAAATTGCAGAATGAAATGCCACAAGAGGGTGTTGCTTTGTGGCATGTACAGAAAAGAGGAGCCAGGATGTACCATAGGATTCTGCTTGCCATCAGTAGTGCCAGCCTTCACCATGGGCACTGCAGGAGACCAAATGCCCTGACTCCTTCTTCCTCCTAAGAAACACGTCTTATATAAGACATAACTCATCAGCATAGAGTCTACTGAGCTGCCAGCAATCTTTACAGAGAGTCAAGCTAGATGTAGGGCATGTTCTGGCCTCAGAACCATCCTTGAAAGCTCTTGGACACACTGCTGGAAGGGTAGCATTGCCACAGTGATGCTATAACTTGCAGGTGGGAGGCCCCAGCTGTGCTTACTCTGAGTATGGACTGAGACCCACCCATTGACCTGTAAGGAGAGAGGCACTCACTTTGCTTTCTCAAGGTAGCACGACTAGAAATGCATGCAACCAGCTCCCTTATCACCTGACCCGCAGTACAGTGTTCTCTTCCCAAACATGAAAATGATAATGTATCATACTGGGACATTCCTATGAAATAAGGTATAGAACTTAACTCTCCATGAAAAGAGGATCACAGGAAACCTATTGTTAACGATTGCTTGTTTCAGGGATTTTTCATTCACTCAGTCATTTACTCCTTTCCAATGGCTCTGAAATGACTTTGGTTCCTGTACTGTCTGAAGATAGTGCTGAGTTTCGGATCTATGTTTTGATCACTCGTTAATTTATCCATTTACCACTCTTATGTCAGAATCTGAGCAAAGCTCTGGGAATACAAAAATGCTGTGACAGTTTCATCAGAGAAATGCAAATCAAAACCACAATGAGGTACCACTTCATGCCAGTCAGTATGGCTGCTATCCAAAAGTCTACAAGCAATAAATGCTGGAGAGGGTGTGGAGAAAAGGGAACCCTCTTACATTGTTGGTGGGAATGCAAACTAGTACAGCTACTATGGAGAACAGTGTGGAGATTCCTTAAAAAACTGGAAATAGAACTGCCTTATGACCCAGCAATCCCACTGGATTTCCCACACCTAGGAAACCAGAATAGAAAGAGACACATGCACCCCAATGTTCATCACAGCACTGTTTATAATAGCCAGGACATGGAAGCAACCTAGATGTCCATCAGCAGATGAATGGATAAGAAAGCTGTGGTACATATACACAATGGAGTATTACTCAGCCATTAAAAAGAATACATTTGAATCAGTTCTAATGAGGTGGATGAAACTGGAGCCGATTATACAGAGTGAATTAAGCCAGAAAGAAGAACACCAATACAGTGTACTAATGCATATATATGGAATTTAGAAAGATGGTAATGATAACCCTGTATGTGAGACAGCAAAACAGACACAGATGTATAGAACAGGCTTTTGGACTCTTTGGGAGAGGGAGAGGGTGGGATAATTTGGGAGAATGGCACTGAAACATGAATAATATAATATAAGAAACGAATCGCCAGTCTAGGTTCGATGCAGGGTGCAGGATGCTTGGGGCTGGTGCACTGGATGACCCGGAGGGATGGTGTGGGGAGGGAAGATGGGAGGGGGATCTGGGATTGGGAACACGTGTACACTTGTGGCAGATTCATGTTGATGTGTGGCAAAACCAATACAATATTGTAAAGTAAAAATAATAATAATAATGAAAAAATGCTGTGGCAGTTTCATCTGATCTGTCTTTAAGCCTTGAGCCAACAGACTCCAAGATTTAGCATCTTAAGTAGGGACAAATGTCCTATGAAGTAAAAGTGAAAGTCTCTCAGTCATGTCCAACTCTTTGCAACCCCATGGACTATACAGTCCGTGGAATTCTCTAGGCTGAATGCTGCAGTGGGTAGCCTTTCCCTCCTCCAGTGGATCTTCCTGATCCAGGAATTGAACTGGGGTTTTCTGTACTGCAGGCAGCTTTACCAACAGCTATCAGGGAAGTCCTTTTACCATTCATTTTAATTGGCTTTTAAAATGTCATTACAGAAAGTTCAGTGGTGCAGCACTGGAAGGACCAGGATTGATTAGATCCTGGATTAGCTGTTTTTTATTAACTACACCACATTACTAACCCATTGTCCTGAGACCAAACTTAGAAGCCTGAATTCTTCCTTCCTATAGGATGAGTTATTCCTCAAAAGGCTCCCTGGTCTTTGTAAAGAGTTAATGGTGGTCTCATAAAAGATGCAATTGTGTCTTAACTTTCAGAATCATGAATGCAACTTTATTTGGAAAAAGGGTTTCTGCAGATGTAATCCTGATATCAAGATAGGATCATGCTGGATTATGTGGGTGCACCCTAAGTCCAATGGTAAGCGTCCTTACAAAAAACAACTTACAAGAGGAGAAACGTAGGAGAAACAGAAGAGGAGCACACAGAGAAGAGGGCCACGTGAAAACAGAAGCCCCGGTGGAGGGATGCAGCCCGAAGCCAAGGATGCCAGCAGCGCCCAGAAGGTGGAAGAGCCAAGACCGTCTCTCCCCAGAACTTCTGGAGGGGCTCTAGCCTTGTTGCTGTGCAGTAGATTAGTCCTGTGGGACTCTTTGTGACCCATGGACTGTATCACATTGGGCTTCCCTGTCCTTCACCATCCCCCAGAGTTTACTCAAACTCGTGTCCATAGAGTTGGTGACGCCATCGAACCGTCTCATCCTCTGTCGTCCCCTTCTCCTCCCGCCCTCAGTCTTTCCCACCATCAGGATCTTTTCCAGTGAGTCAGCTCTTCACATCAGGTAACTAAAGGACTGGAGCTTCAGCTTCAGAACTGGTCCTTCCAGTGAATATTCAGGATTGATTTCCTTTAGGACTGACTGGTTTGATCTCCTTGCGGTCCAAGGGGCTCTCAAAAGTCTTCTCCAGAGCCACAGTGTGAATGCATCAATTGTTCAGTGCTTAACCTTCTTTATGATCCAACTCTTACATCCATACATGACTACTGGAAAAATTACAGTTTTGACTACACGGACTTTTGTCAGCAAAGTCTCTGCTTTTTAATATGCTGTCTTTGTATGGGCTCTGCTTTGTAATCAAGACATGTGGGGGTATGTGTGTGTGTGTGTGTACATATCTCATCTCATAAATTCCTCGAAGGCAAGGATGTATCTCATAATACATTCGTAACCTCCCTCCCACACTCAGAGCATCCATCAAAGTCCCTTTTGTGCAGAAGAGGCTGAAAAGTCCTTTTGGAGTGAAAGCTTCCAGGTCTCTCTGATTTTCTCATCTGGAGATGCTGCAGGGGCTCTGACTGCCAGCTGGATAGCCTGGTAGATGATGAAGAGAAGCAACAAACAACTGTGGCCTCCTCGTATCCCATTTCTCTTTTATATACTTTCCATTTCAGTCAGCATTATTCTTGGAGACATTCTTCCTTGGTGGTTACAAACTAAGATGCTGCTGCCTGACCTGGGCTGCTGTGTGAGTCGCTTGAGATCTTCCCCCAAGAACAAACTGAAATGTCCTGCATCTTCTCTGTGGGTCTCAACCATAATTTATTTAAAACCAGCCTGTTGAAGTTTATTTATCTCCACGGCCCATTCTGTGGGATGCACGCCCCTGTATGTTCTGGCTCTGTCTTTAGTCTCACTTGCAAAGACATTTGGCAATTGAATTTATCACGCTTTAAACTTAAGCCCTGCCCTTGTTAGGAACCAGTGTTTTTCATCTATGACTGGACTACATTGCCTTAAGTATTTATGGGGAATAGCACACTTTTAACATATATTTATTTTTATATAGGTATTTTACTCCAGAATTTTGAAGGAGTTTTGCCAATTTCTGGGGGGAAAGTATTTGTTTATCTTTTCCTTTTTTCTTTCCTTTTTTTTTTTTTTAAAGAATTTTGTTGATGTTCTTACATTGCATTCTATTACATTTTTATTTCAGGATTTTTCTGAGATGGTTCTATTCTTTTTCCTTGAGAAGTGCTCTGCTTGTTTTTCTATAATTTTCTTTTAATATCAGAGCATAGTTGATTAACAATGTTGTGTTAATTTCCAGCATACAGCAAAGTGATCCAGTGATACATATACATGTGTCTATTCTTTTTAAAGTTCTTCTCTCATTTAGGTTATTCCAGAACATTGAGCAGAGTTCCCTGTGCTATACAGAGGTCCTTGTTGTTACCCATTTTAAATATAGCAGTGTGTGTATGTCAATCCCAAACTCCCAATCTATCCCTTCCCCCAGCCTTCCCTCTTTCTGACCATAAGTTCATTCTCTAAGGCTATGAGACTGTTTCTGTTTTGTAAATAAATTATTTATATCATTTCTTTAAGATGCCACATATTAGTGATACTGTATAATCTTTCTCTTCTCTGTCTGCCTTACTTCATTTAGTATGATAATCTCCATGTTCATTCATGTTGCGAGTTCTGGCAGAATGATTGCTATTAGACACCAAAAATACAGGCATTTCATGATAACATGCACTAGGAAATTATTTGTTTTAAGTAAGCTGGCCTTTGGAGGGCATAGCAAACTTCACACATCACACATTGTGGCTATTTCCTCCTAGTTAAAATACAGATGGTGGTTGGATTGTGTAGCAAATACTTCATTCAGTTGTTAAGGTGGCTGTGTCTAGGTTCCCAAAACCCATGTGAGCCTTGCATTTTGAAAACAGAACTTGAGAAATATCTAGCTAAACCACAGGTTGTTTTATAGAAGGTTGATCCATGGATACAGTGAGAAATACAAAGTGACTTTGGCCCAGATCTTGGTTTCTCAGTTTCAAAATGGCCCTAGCAGTGGAAATGCACGGCCCAGGTGAATCATGTGATGTTTGTGGCACTTGGTTGATCAAAGTACAATAAACTGAGAAACGAAAACAAAGCCCTTTCCACTTCTGAGTACTCAATACATATTTATTCGATTTAACTAAGTAAATGAAGGCTTCAGAATTTATCTGTTACTTTAAAAATAAATATAAAGCTTACTATTTATTTTTAGAGGAGATCAGTGTGCATTTAAATCATGCCTAAGAAAAATGTAAGCTACACTCCACAGTTTAAATATTTGTACTATGCAAATATTGCTACAACCCTGATTGGCCAAGACTCACATTTTTATTATAACTTCCAAGGAGAAACCTAAATCTAAGATCTACTCATGAGTAATGTCAATTTCATAGGCAGTAGGTATCACTTTGTTGTTGTGTAGTCACTAAGTCATGTCCACCCCTTTGCAACCCCAAGGACTACAGCATACCAGGCTTCCCTGTCCTTCACTGTCTCCTAGAGTTTGCTCAAATTCATGTCCACTGAGACAGCAAATTGTAAATTGATTGCACAATGCTTTTTCTTTCACAAAACTCATTCCCCCTTTTCTCCTCAATCCCTCTCACAGCCAGCCTCTCATATCTGCTCCATGATCAGACAGGGAGGGAGTGAAGGCTTTAATAGGCCTTTGGTGCGAAGATGAGGTCCTTAAGGAGAAATCAATGATACTGTTTTCTAAGGAGTGGTGTTTTGCTGGGTAAGACACATTTTGTTTTTGCGTTGTTGGTGTTCTTCATTCACTAAGTCGTGTCTGACTCCTTGAGACCCCGCTGACTGTAGCTGTCCAGGCTCCTCTGTCCATGGGATTTCCTAGGCAAGAATACTGGAGTGGGTTGTCATTTCCTTCTCTGGAGGATCTTCCTGACCCAGGGATCGAAACTGTGTCTCCTGCATTGGCAGGCAGATTCTTTGCCCCTGAGCCACCAGGGAGGCCCAAATAAACTTTGATCTAGAGCTAAATTGCGTGGGGTGCAGAACAAATTTTGGATCCTCAGTGGTGGAAGGAAGCAGGACTTGGCTTTGGGAGGGAGCTTGTAGGTCTAGGCAGGACTTATCTGCAAGCTAGTGTTGATTTACAGCTTCCATAGGCAGCCAAGTTGTCTGTTAATTATGAGGTCTTGGTCCACCTCTCCAGGGCACCTCTTACGAGCACAGCAGTGTCTGAGCCAGCATCAGGAATTTCCCCTGGTGTCTCTTAAAGTAACTCTGCAATGGCTAGCATCAGGAATTTCCCTAGGTGCCTCTCAAAGTAACTCTGCAATGTTACACCTCTTTGCCTGGGACAGCTCCAACTGAAATTCAGCTTTGTGCTGTGCTCAGTTGTGTCCAACTCTTTGCGACCACATGGACTATAGCCTACCAGTTTCCTCTGTGCATGAGGATTCTCCAGGCAAGAATACTGGGATGGGTTGCCATGCCCTCCTACAGGGGGTCTTCCCAACCTAGGGATTGAACCAGGTCTCCCGCATTGCAGGTGGATTCTTTACCACAAGAACCACCAGGGAAGCCCAAGAATCCTGGAGTGGGTAGCCCTATCCCTTCTCCAGGAGATCCTCCTGACCCAGAGATTGAACCAGGATCACCTACATTGCATACAGATTCTTTACCAGCTGAGCTACCAAAGGGCCCTAATTATTGCTTTGATTTATGTGATATTGAGAAAGCTTTTGATCAATCACATAAGACTTGAGAGTGAGCTGCTTCTTTGAGATTAAACATATCAATGTCAGGATTTAGTTGCGTCCATCAGAGTACATTGGAGCCCAGGGTTATATCTGGCTTCTTCTTCATCAGGGTTGAACCAGACATGAGCAGCTCTCACTCCTGTGGGGGCCCTAACTCCTGTGTGGGACTCAGGGCAATAACAGCAGGGCTAACTTTGAATCCACCTAGAGGTGGCTTAGCATAAAGTGCTGAGTATAGACATGGCATTCCTCACTACCAAAGTCTGATCATAGGGTAGGCATTTGGGTCTCTAACACACCTTGTGTTAACTTCCTATTACCAAATCTGTAACAGATTCCCACAAACTTAGCAGTCTAAAACAACATAATTTTATTAACTTGCAGTTCTGGAACCCTAGATGAGTCAGCAAGGGTGTATTCCTTCTGAAGATTCTAGCAAAGAATTCATTTCCTTGCCTTTTCCAGCCTCTACAGGTTGCCCTTATTCCTTGGCTCATGGCCCTGCATTGCTCTGACTTCCACTTCCATGTGACATCTCTTCTGATTCTGATCCTCCCTAATTACAAGGTAATTGGGATTACCTTGTGTCTATCAAGATTATCTCCCCATCTCATGATCTTTAACTTGATTGCATCTATAAAGTTCCTTTTTTTCCCGTAAGATAATGTTCCCACGTTCTGGAGATTAAGGCATGGACATCTTTGAGGCAATCATTCAGCTGAACACACACCCATTTCTTCAGCTTCCCAGGGTCAATCCCATGAGAGGTCCTCAGGATTGTTGAGTCTTATCTCCGGCAAAACCAAGGCGTCTGTACTTGAGTCCTTCTCATTTCTTGAGGTTTTCAGACTTGCCTTCACTTTTCTATCATGAGCGGGGCGGTCTCCTGTGCCAAGGCTACACGAAAAGAATCTTCTTCAGAAACAAAACAACAAGCTGGCATTTCTGTGGTACATTCCAAGAAGCTATCTCAGAAAGACTTCCCTTTGAGGCAGTACACCCTGCCATGTGAGGAAAATATCCTCTAAAATGTTTTGAGCCAAGCCCTTGACAGGCTGCTACCCATCTTTCCTCTCCTCTGATAATTCATAAAATACCTAACCAGCATATCCGTGGCTAGAGATACGTAGGTATCGCCTGTCTGGGAAAACTTGAAAACTCCAGGGCAGACTGTTTAAGAGTTCCACTGGCCCTTGACATTCTCCCAATCCACTCACTGTCACTCTTGCAGGCTTCTGTTAGGGTGGGTCAGCCAAGGTTCAAATATCTTTTCTCCTGGAGCTGATGTTCTATTGCTGGAAAACAACTTTCGTTTCTGGGACATTACTATTTCTTCTGCAGACAATGTGACCTTTCCTATCTCCTGTCTGTCTGTGTTAGCCATGTTTCTGATGGACATTCCGGGCTTTGGGTGATGGTCTGAGATAAGAGTGTCAAAAAATATCTCTCCCTGCATTTCCCTTCTCAGTTATCTCCCAGAAAGGGTTGACAGTCACAGAGAAATTATTTTCAGTAACTTGACTCAGTACATTATCCCTCTCTTCCAACCACATTTTATCTTTGGAGGACTTTGAGTCAGTCATTCTTAACGTCATCCAACTGTATTTTAAAGATCTACACTGTATTGTTTCAAACTCAAAGGATTCTCATTCTGGGGATTTTCATTAGTCAATGATAGAGAATGATATAGCATAAGAAGCTCTAAATCCAGGTCTTGGGCTCTGACACGGAACTTCCATGATCTGCAACCCAGTTCAATCTTTGGGGCTTCCCTGGTGGGTCAGTGGTAAGGAATCCATCTGCGATGCAGGAGGCCCAGGAGATGGGAGTTCAATCCCTGGGTTGGGAAGATCCCCTGGAGAGGGAAATGGCAACTCACTCCCATATTCTTGCCTGGAGAATCCCATGGACAGAGGAGCCTGGTGGGCTACAGTCCATGGGGGTTGCAAAGAGTCAAACACAACTTAACGATGAAACAACAACAGCAAATCAGTCTTCATATATGTCTTTCTCTCATTTGTTCAATTAAATGCTAAGCACTCACTTGCCTTTTTAGTGGAGAAGTCTCTGTCCTTTCTGAAGCATCTCACACAAACAGAGATGCAATTCCTCAGAGCTAGGGGTCCATCAAGTTGCTAGGCCTAAGTGAAGAAAAACTAGGGTCTCCTTAGTTCACAAAACTTGTGGTGTCTCAAAGCTGCAGTAGTTTTATGCATTGCAACCATTCCTTGCTGGCCCAAGTGCCACCACAGACCTCTAGACATGTTCAGAGAAATCGAACACCATTCCACAGTGCCAGACTCAGCCATGACATTTCTAAGCTTGGGATTCTGTGATTGGCATGTAGTGGTCAGCTCCTGACTCCCCAGGCTTGCAGGCATTCCCTACAGGGTGAGGTCTCCTTCCAAACCCATAACCATCTCCAGCTTTATTTCAAGAGGGTCATCTGAGGAGGACCAGATGCTTGTGATTTCCCAGCTCTGATCTGATTATACTGTCTTCTTCCAGATAATCAACCTCCTGCCCAACTTCTTAAAGGACGTTCCCCCCAGTGATTCTAAGTGATGCTTCACTCATCTCAATAGTGGCTGCTGGAGTGATTCAAAGTGTCTTCACCTAGCTGTCTAGGTGAGCTTCTTTTAGTGGGTCTAAGTTGATGCCCCAGCGACTCTCTTGTAGAGCAAAAGGTTATGACATGTAAATCTGTTTAATGAGCAGCCTTGAACATCTTTCTCTCCATTGATCTCCTGCTCAATAATTATCCTCTTATTGAGCAATATTTGCTCAGTTCTTTCACTTTCTAGTAACTTTGCATTACAAGAACAACTACTTCTGGTTTTTAAGACTCAGGTTCTGATCACTGAGAAATTTCTGTCTCATATGTCCCCCTTTCTCACACTTAGAGATCCTAGGAGGCTTGGGGCACTGAAGGAAGGTGGTGTCTAATCTCTAACACCCACCTTTCCTTTCCCCTGGGCTTCCCTGCAGGGTAGGGAGGAGGGAGCGTGGAAATGGGCCTCCTTCTCTGTCTGCTTGTATGAGGCTGCAAGCTTCTTTGGTTGAATCTAACTTCTAACCAACTCATTGTCTGTTAGGTCAAAGGACCAAAGGTGGTGTCCCAGTCTCCTCTGCCTTGGAGACTATTGGTGAGATTCAGATACCTCTAACTGATCACTAGATAGCAGCATCATACAACAGACCTCTTATCACGGATGGTTTCTGTCTTAAGACTACCTTCATGCCTAGCAAGCCAATATCATCCTACCTCACACCCTTCACAGTCTTATCTACCATCTCAGTCTCCCAACAATTGCCAGGATCTGTCTTCCACATCACTCAAGAACAAAGAATGGAAGAGCAATCTTTGTCCTTCTCCGTCTTCCACATCACTCAAGAACAAAGAATGGAAGAGCAATCTTTGTCCTTCTCCACATGCTCAAACCTCACACAATTTCTCACTAAAGCAGGTTTCTCTGAAGGAATAAAAGTTAGCAAACGTAATGACCAAGCAGACATCTAATGATCAAGTTATCAATAAAGAGAGACAATAAATGTGTCTCCCTTCTTGAAGATCACTCATATTATTTACAAGTGGATTTCATGAGTCTTTCTCCCTAGAACATGGAAAACAGAAGAGCTTCTCTATAAGAACTCTGCATAAAGGTGCTAACATTACCCAGTGTTGACCTTTAATAACTCATTCTTTCTACAAGCCTGCCCTATTGCTTTTTAGTTACTGTATCTTTAACTCTTTAAAAGAGGTTGCCCTCTTCTGTTCCTTCCTTTAAAAGGAACAGAGGAGAGTATATGATATTTGCTTATTCTTTCATGTTATTAAATATCTTAGTCCTTATTATTATGGAATCTGAATAAGTTGTCTCACTGAGATTTTTCCCACTTTCGAATTATAAAAGAATATTCTTATTTTCTCCCTAACTTAAATATCTTAACTTAAAATTTAGCTATTTAACTGAAGTGGAATTTGTTTTTCTGTATGGTGTGAGGTAAGATCGAATCACATTTCATCCATCATAAAAATTCATGAAATTTTGAATCTTTTGCAAGAGTTGCAATTTCCACTGAAGTGAGTTTGTCTAATTTTTACATTTTTATTTCACATAATATGCAAGATGCGCCTATCAGATAAAAGGGCTAACATTGATGGAGAAATTGGCATAACTGGGGGACAAGCAGGTTCAAAAAGAAACAGAGAAGAGTATATTTCTCAGTCTCAGTCTTCAGCCAACACTTCTGGTTATGATGATGTCTTCTAGACGTCAGCTTTAGGTACATACTTGGGTAAGAGGACCCTGTAGCATGAATGATGAGGGAAGTGAATTTTTTTAGTAAATGTTATTTATGTATTTACTTATGGCTGCTCTGGGTCTTCAATGTTGCAAGAGGGCTTTCTCTCCTTGTGGCTACTCTTCGTTGCAGCATGCAGGCTTCTCGCTGTGGTGGCTTCTCTTGCTGTGGGCACGGGCTCTAGGGTGCACAGACTTTAGCAGTTATGTAGCTTGTGTTCAGTCATTGAGGCATAGAGAGAGGCTTCACTGCTGTGAGGTGTGTGGGATCTTCCTGGACCAGGGATCGAACCAGTGTCCCCTGCATCGCAAGGCAGATTTGTAACTGCTACACCACCAGGCAAATCCGAGGCAAGTGAAATTTGCAAAGTAAAACATGCTGTGACCAGATCTGAGCGGGTACACACTCAGTTTCTTTAGGTGGGAAGCACCACAGAGTTTGCTTCTGAAGTCATGTGGGTGCCATGAAATCTCCCAGTACTTGGAGCAGAGGAGACAGGCATGTTGTCCAGTATGGCCCTAAGAGTTTCTAAAATCTCTGCTATTCAGTGACTTCCCCAAGGGGGAAAAGAAAACAAGGTTTTTTAACCATAAGCAAGATAATGGATCAGATAGAAAACGTATGTCTCGGCAGAGAACAAACTATTATGTGTATGCACTTTATTAAAGAAGTTATGTTAAAGCTACTGCTACATTTTTACATTCACTCAGTGAATGCTAGTTGTATCCTCAAATTGGAAAGCACACTGGAAAGGAGAATTCAGAGGTAAATAAAAAATAGTCATCATTATATGGTTCTTTTTTCACAAAGAGATTTTTTTTCCTGATATGAAGATAGAACCCTTATTTATGAAACATGAAATGATACTGCAGGAAAATAAATGCTGTAAGAGTGATGGATCATTACAGGCAGTGATGACAAAGAGCAGTTCATGAGGAGGTGAAAAGTCAGTGAGCCTCGAAGAACCTGGATACACAGAAAAAGGAGGAGAGACTATTTCAGAAGGGAGGATCATCAACAAAACAGGCAGGTGGAATTTCACAGGTGCCATCTTTTTATTTAATTTTATTTTTCAAAAGTCAAAGAGGAGGTGTTATTTGACTTTATTTTTCAAAGTCAAAGAGGCTGTATTTTGCTGCAAAATTTTGCATCAAAAATTTTAACTTACTTTTTTTAGTTCTATAAATATAATGAATACCTATGAAGATTCCTTTTTCCCCAGCTTTGCTGTAAAGTATATTGGTTCTCCAAACAGAAGCTGTCTGATTGACTCCGCAGTGGAACAGATCCACACCTGTTTTATTTTTAGCACCTTCTCCAGCTTTACAGAGAATAAAAATAATTTAGGAAACACACAAAGTATCCTCTTAAAGCCACACTTCTCAAAAAATTTAAAGTAGTTATAGACCGCTCCCAAGACCAGATCACTGCTGAATACACTATGTGACAGACAAGTCCGTTCAACATCAGGTATTAGTGAAGGAGGCTCACACAGAAAGCAGCAGAGCTGAAATACTGACAGAGTCAGCAGTTCATAAAAAGAGACTCCATGTTTATTCACCGTGCATAATAATGCTTTGAATGCACAGTGGAGTTGGTCTGATCAGCGAAGTTCCTTTCGGTTTGAATAGCATGCTTTCTTTGCTCTCAGGGTCTCAGTGAGTTTCTGCCTCGGCGATGCATCCTTCTCCCGCTTTCAGATCTGCTGGCAACTAAAAAAGCCCGTTGCAACATCCTGGCTTTTATGCTGTGTGTTCTCCTTTCCTTCTTTACCCCTCCCAGCTGCCCAGGCCTCTCCCCACCTACTTTATTTTTTTTGGAGGCGAGGGATATATTAATTAGCTCAGCTGCAGTGATTATTTCACAACTTCAAATCATCAAGTTGCATGCATTAATATATTCAATGTATGTCGATTATATTTCAATAAAGCTATGAAAATTTTTAAAAAAAAACTTAAATGATTAAAAAGGAAAAAAACAGAATTTCTGATCCTACCCCATACCTTCTGAATCAGAATCTCCAGTCTCCACCCACCTACTTTTTGTCTCCTTAAAACCCTCTGACCACGTGCCAATTCTCATTCTTGGAACCATTTCCCAATTAATGTACAGCAACTTTCCCCACCCGCCCAGCTCCATTTAGAGGCACTCCTTGGGGGTGGGAGGGAATGCTCTGCAAAGTATGCCAGCCCCAAGAAACCTGCATGGCAGCCACTTTTCTGTACTGGTTTACACTGTTAGGCTGAAATAAACAGGGAGGGGCATGAATAATCATTTTTCCTGGGTGCCCTAGGAACACTTAAAGTGCCATGTCATTCATGCAAGATTTACCATAGAAGAATTCTCTCTCCTGAGCGGGTCTGCCCCATACCCCTGGGGACATATCAGTTCCTAGGATGGCCCTGTTTCTCACAACTCCAATGTCAGTTCTCCCTTGGGATATACCTGCTTTGTTCTCTTTTCTAAAACCAGCAGCCTCTTTTTATTTTTCCCCTCCAGTGCAATATCCAGGCACAAAGATTAATGGCGGGAGCTTACGGCTGTTCTGTTGGTCTCATCCTTGAATATGTACACATACAAAGCAACCGTGGGCTCTAATGAGATGACTGGAAGCCTTGGCCTTTATTCCAAGTTTTAAACTTTTTGTGAGGTTTGGCTGAGCTTGGGTTTTTAAAATGTCCCCTTAAACCAAATTGAATCCACACTGTGCTGGCAATTCCCACAAAATCTCTTACCCTGAACAGAAAGGTGCCGGGGTGAGGGGGTGGGAAGTGTGTAGTAGAAACTCTCCACGTCTCTCATTTGGGAATGCACAACCATTTGTGTTTTTCTTATTAAAATGAGTAACTGGAAAATAAAAAATATATATATATATTTTAGTCCACAAAGCAGTAAGTTTTCAGTTTAAGCTGTTCCAAAGCACATTATTTCTGTAAGCCTTGAAAGATTTTGTAAATGAATTCCAAATAATTAAACAAATGAAGTGTTCCTGTGTTTGCATTACCCTTTCCTTTTGGACCGAGACCAGTCCATCTGCACAGAGACCAGTTGTGGCAGTGTGGGGAGGAGCAAGGATTGTCATTTCTTTAGCAGCCTCTGTCTTGTCCATGTCATGATCATATGCCTTCATTCGAGAGCTCCTATTCCTCTACCCCCTACACTGTTGGTAGGAATGTAAATTCCAGCCACTATGGAGAACACTATTGGGGATCCTTCAGTTCAGTTCAGTTCAGTTCAGTCGCTCAGTCGTGTCCAACTCTTTGCGACCACATGAATCGCAGCACGCCAGGCCTCCTTGTCCATCACCAATTCTCGGAGTTCACTCAGACTCACGTCCATCGAGTCAGTGATGCCATCCAGCCATCTTATCCTCTGTGGTCCCCTCCTCCTCCTGCCCCCAATCCCTCCCAGCATCAAAGTCTTTTCCAATGAGTCAGCTCTTTGCATGAGGTGGCCAAAGTACTGGAGTTTCAGCTTTAGCATCATTCCTTCCAAAGAAAACCTAGGGTTGATCTCCTTCAGAATGGACTGGTTGGATCTCCTTGCAGTCCAAGGGACTCTCAAGAGTCTTCTCCAACACCACAGTTCAAAAGCATCAATTCTTTGGTGCTCAACCTTCTTCACAGTCCAACTCTAACATCCATACGTGACTACTGGAAAAACCATAGCCTTGACTAGACGGACCTTAGTCGGCAGAGTAATGTCTCTGCTTTTGAATATACTATCTAGGTTTGTCATAACTTTTCTTCCAAGGACTAAGCGTCTTTTAATTTCATGGCTGCAATCACCATCTGCAGTGATTTTGGAGCCCCAAAAAATAAAGTCTGACACTGTTTCCACTGTTTCTCCATCTATTTCTAAAAACAGAGCTACTATATGATCCTGTAATCCCACTCTCGGGCAAATATAGTGTCTGGAAAAGATGAAAACTCTGATTCAAAAAGAACATGCATCCCTATGTTCAGAGCAACACTAGTTACACTAGACCAGACATGGAAGCAACTTAAAAGTCCACTGACAGGTGGTTGGATAAAGAAGATGTGGTATATTTACAAAATGGAATACTATTCAGCCACAAAAAGAATGAAATAATGCCATTTCTAACAGCGTGAATGGACCTAGAGATTATCATACTAAGTGATGACAGCCAAATATCATGTGATGTCACTTATAAGTAGAATCTAAAAAAACTGATACAAATGAGCTTGTTTAGAAAACAGAAACAGACTCATATATATAGTAAACAAACTCATGGCTACCAAAGGAGAAATGGGGGGTGGATAAACTGGGAAATGGGGATTAAAATATACACAGGGCTTCCCTGGTGGCTTAGCAGTAAAGAATCCATCTATCATATATGAAACGAATCGCCAGTCCAAGTTTGATGCATGATACTGGATGCCTGGAGCTGGTGCACTGGGACGACCCAGAAGGATGGTACAGGGAGGGAGGTGGGAGGGGGCTTCAGGATGGGGAACACGTGTATGCCTGTGGCAGATTCATGTTGATGTATGGCAAAACCAATACAATATTGTAAAGTAATTAACCTCCAATTAAAATAAATAAATTTATATTAAAAATAATAATAGAAAAAAGAATCCACCTACCAATGCAGGAGACATAGGTTCAGTCTCTGGGTCAGGAAGATCCCCTGGAGTAAGAAATGGCACCCCCGTCCAGTATTCTTGCCTGAGAAATCCCTTGGACAGAGGAGTCTGGCAGGCTACAGTCCATGGGGTTGCAAAGAGTCAGACATGACTCAGCAACTGAACAACAACAATATAAAATAGATAAACATAAGAACCTACTGTGTAGCACGCAGAAAGTATTTTGCAATAACCTATAATGGGGTCGCAAAGAGTTGGACACGACCGAGCGACTTCACTTTCACTTTTCACTTTCATGCATAGGAGAAGGAAATGGCAACCCACTCCAGTGTTCTTGCCTGGAGAATCCCAGGGATGGGGGAGCCTGGTGGGCTGCCGTCTCTGGGATCGCACAGAGTCGGACACCACTGAAGCGACTTAGCAGCAGCAGCAGCACAATGGAGAAGAATCTGGAAAAGAACAGTCCATGGGTTCGAAAAGAGATGGACATGACTGAAGAGACTGAGCATACATGCATACACATATATTTTATATATATACACACAACCATATACATATATGAATCCATATACATATATGCAAATATTTATAAAGAATACAGACTTGGTGACTGAACAACATATATATATATGTAATACATATATATTATGTATACAAATGAATCACTTTGCTGTACACCTGAAATAATGTAAATCAACTACACTTCAATTTAAAAAAAAACCCTTAAAATGATTAATTAAAAAAAAAAGAGCTCTGTTCCTCTGAAATTCAGGCCAATCCAGCTACAGTTGGCCCCTATCTTTCTTCATCACTGTGGTCTACTGACCTCTTTGTCAGTTGTACTCATTGAATACCTTTAAGACCTGACCCACTTTCTCCTTCTCTGTATGCTGCTGTTATGTGAGTTATGTAGGTTGCTTGTATTCTAGAGTTATGTAGGTATTGCCCCTCTCGGGATACTTGTGACCTCCAGGTGATCTCTTTCTACTCCTGAATGGCAATGCCGTATAGAAAGTGCATTTGGAAAACCAGCCTTGCCTCCTCAATTCCAAATGCCCTTTACTCTTTTGATTACTCACTACTCCTAGGCTCACATCTTAGATCTAGTTATCACCAAATGGAATATTGTCTCCATCCATCAATGCCTGAAGTTTCTCTCATCTTAAAATCCCTCCCTGATTCTCCATTTATCATTTGGACTTTATTTTACATCTCAGTTTTGTTCTCAGAGGTTAAAGCATCTGCCTCCAATGTGGGAAACCTGGGTTCGATCCCTGGGTCAGGAAGATCCCCTGGAGAAGGAAATGGCAACCCACTCCAGTCTTCTTGCCTGGAGAATTCCATGGACATAGGAGCCTGGTGGACTACAATCCATGGGGTCCCAAAGATTCAGACATGACTTACTGACTAAATAACCACGGAGTTTTATAATGTAGAACACTTCCCCTTTGCCTTGCACATGTCAAAGCATATTCATTTGTTTCTGCACAAATCTCTGTCTCACTTTTTTTTGTTGCTTCATGGACTCCTCTTAAATGTTGCTTTTTCTTTTTTGGGGGGTTCCATCTTAGATGTTCTTCATTGCATGTTCACTATGCTTTCTCTGGATAATGTACTCTTACCCCAAATTTTAGCTAACTTATGTCTGTCTGTCAATCAATCCCAAATCTATATCCTTAGCTGTGTCTTCAAGTTTCAGACTCACGGCAACTATTACCAGCTTCTATATATTGCCACCTAACTGTCATGAAAGATGACAGTTATTTCATGCTGAGTTGAAAAACTCAGCCGCGGCCACAGGACTGGAAAAGGTCAGTTTTCATTCCAATCCCAAAGAACGGCAATGCCAGAGAATGTTCAAACTATTGCACAATTGCACTCATCTCACACGCTAGCAAAGCAATTGCACTCATCTCACATGCTAGCAAAGTAATGCTCAAAATTTTCCAAGCCAGGCTTCAGGAATATGTGAACCGTGAACTTCCAGATGTTCAAGAAGGATTTAGAAAAGGCAGAGGAACCAGAGATCAAATTACCGGCATCCATTGGATTATAGGAAAAAAAAAAAGAACTTCCAGAAAACATCTGCTTCTGCTTTATTGATGACACCAAAGCCTTTGACTGTGTGGATCACAACAAACTGTGGAAGATTCTTCAAGAGATGGGAATACCAGACCACCTGACCTACCTCCTGAGAAATCTGTATGCAGGTAAAGAAGCTACAGTTGAAAATGGACATGGAACAATAGAGCAGTTACAAATTGGGAAAGGAATACATCAAGACTGTATATTGTTACCCTGCTTATTTAACATATATGCACAGTATATCATGCGAAATTCTGGGCTTCATGAAGCACAAGCTGGGATCAAGACTGCCAGGAGAAGTATCAATAACCTCAGATATGCAGATGACACCACCCTTATGGTAGACAGCAAAGAGGAACTAAAGAACCTCTTGATGAAAGTGAAAGAGGAGAGTTGGAAAAAGCTGGCTTAAAACTCAACATTCAAAAAATAAAGATCATGGCATCCAGTCCCATCTCTTCATGGCGAATAGATGCAGAAACAGTGGAAAGAGTAACAGACTTTATTTGGGGGGCTCCAAAATCACCACAGATGGTGACTGCAGCCATGAAATAAAAAGACACCTGTTCCTTGGAAGAAAAGTTATGAGCAACCTAGACAGCATATTAAAAAGCAGAGACATTGCTCTGCCAACAAAAGTCCATCTAGTCAAAGCTACGGTTCTTCCACTAGTCATGTATGGATGTGAGAGTTGTACTATAAAGAAAGTTGAGCGCTGAAGAATTGATGCTTTTGAATTCTGGTGTTGAAGAAGATTCTTGATAGTCCCTTGGGACTGCAAGGAGATCAAGCCAGTCAATCCTAAAGGAAACCAATCCTAAATATTCATTGGAAGGACTGATGCTGAAGCTGAAGCTCCAATACTTTGGCCACCTGATTCGAAGAACTGAGTCATTGGAAAAGATCCTGATTCTGGGAAAGATTGAAGGTGGGAGGAGAAGGGGATGACAGAGGATGAGATGGTTCAATGGAATCACTGACGCGATGGACATGAGTTTGAGCAAGCTCCGGGAGCTGGTGATAGACAGGGAAGCCTGGTGTGCTGCAGTCCATAGGGTCACAAAGAGTCGGACACCACTGAACGACTGAACTGAACTGTCATGAAGACTTAAATCTTGACATGTGCAGAAGAGAAGGCATCATCTTCCCTCAGAATACCCCTCATACTCCTGTGTGCTCTTGTGGGTCAGCGGTCAAAGCAAAGGACAAAGCCCAAGAGAATAGTCTCTATTCCTCCCTCTTCTTCATTTTCTCCTCCCAAGACATATAAAGCCCTTAGCATGGTGCCTGGCTCATAGTAAGTGGTCACTAAAATTCATCAGTTGACAAAAGCAAATTTCTAGTTTGCAATTTTTAAAGAAACCACAATTAATTTGGAATACAGAAATGTAAACATGTGGCAGGTATTGTTGTTGTTCAGTCACTGAGTCGTGTCTGACTCTTTGTGACCCCATGGACTGCAGCACACCAGGCTTCCTTGTCCTTCACCATCTCCCAGAGTTTACTCAACTCATGTCCATTGAGTCCATGTTGCCATCCAACCATCTCATCCTCTACCACCCCCTTCTCCTTCTGCCTTCAAGACCCAACATCAGGGTCTTTTTCAAAAAGCTGGCTCTTTCCATCAGGTGGCCAAAGAATTGGAGCTTCAGCTTCAGCATCAGTCCTTCCAATGAATATTCAGGGTTGATTTCCTTTAGGATAGTAAATGGTTTAATCAAAAACAAGTAGCATATAATGTACGTGGAGCTGATGTTCGCTTATATCCTTCCTCTCCATTGAAATGAGACATTCTAACTCTCAGGAGGTTTGCTGTCTTCTGAGGTGTACTTTTCTGTAGAAATGCACCCCCAGCCCCCCAGATTTGTTGTCTGGAATTGACTGCAAACTATGGGTGCTCTGCCGTGTCAGCTTCATGCCTTCTTGTAAAGCATGTTCTACAAGGTCTTTGCCATCTCATGATGGTGCGGAAGGGGGATTTTACATCCCTACCCTTGCCTGAAAAAAGAAACTTTAAGGCTCAGTATGACTGTTTGTCGGCTGAAAAAGACTTCCTCGGAACGTAATGTCATGGACTCTGTGTGCGTCTGAAGCCAGGCTGCAACACTCGCAGTGACTATAGCTGCCTGGGGGAGAAGACAGGTTTGCTGTCAATGGCAATATTATCTCTAATCAATTTTTAACTTTCTAATCTTTGGACTTTCTTTTACACCCCGTTACCAACCACAGGATTAAATCATGAAGTCTTTTGAAACAAAGCAGCAAGACTATAATATATTTGCATATTATGCCCAGTATCCATTTAAGAAATTTGAGCAAGAAATCTGGAAGAACCAACCTTTTTACAAATTATTCATTAAAAAAAAATACTTATGCGGGGAACGCTCCGCAGAAAGAGAGAGAGGCAGTGGAACTTCCCTCAGCAGAGAGCTGAGGGGTCCCAAGGAGAGGTGAGTCTGCTGTCCGCCAACCCAGCCCCCCGGCGAGCGAGCGACAATCAGACGCGACAGGGGTTCCGTCTAGTGCGGTTCCACTTTATTGTTACAAACTCCCTGCTTATAAAGGCAAGCGGGGAGGGGTTTGCAAGGGAATTTCCATAGTTACACCAATCACGTTAAAGGTCAAATCGTCATGTGCCATCATTATAATGGGAGTCTATGGTGATCATGCGCTGTTTACGTGCACAGAAATCAAGAGAACCAATCAGAAGTTTTGACAGACAACATAGACTACGCCCCCATCTCTTCCGCCAGGCGCCATCTTAGTTTCCGTCCGCAATGCTAGCCTTTTTCTTTTTCAAGGTTTCCCATGTAGGGCCCAACATACTTAAAATTTTATTTATTTGTTTCTGGTTGTGCAAGCTTTTCTCTAGTTGCAGAGAGTGGGGGCTACCCTCTAGATGGTGTGCGGGCTTCTGATTACAGAGGCTTCTCTTATTGTGGAGCAGAGGCTCCAGCGCGTGGGGGCTTCAGTTGTGCAGTTGCCAGACTCTAGAGCACAGGCTCAATAGTTGTGGCCTAAGGGCTTTGTTGCTTTGTGGCACGTGGGATCTTCCTGGACCAGGGATTAAACCTGTGTTTCCTACATTGACAGGTGGATTCTTTACCACTGAGCCATCAGGGAAGTCCAAGCTTTTTATTTTATACTGGAGTATAGTCAATTAGGCACTTTGTGATAGTTTCAGGTAGACAGCAAAAGTATATAATCATACACATATATTTAGCCATTCTTCCCCAAATTCCACTCCCATCCGGGCAAGCGCATAACATTCAGTAGAATTCCCTGTGCACAGTGTGTCCTTGTTGGTTATCCATTTTAAATACAGCAGTGTGTAGATGTCCACCCCAAACTCCCTAACTATCCCATCCCCCAGTCCTTCCCCCCAAGCAACCGTAAGCTCGTTCTCCAAATCTGTGAGTCCGCTTCCATCCTGTAAATAAGTTCACTTGTATCATTTCTTTTTAATTCCACATATAAGGGATGTCATATGATATTCCTCTCTCTGCATCTGACTTACTTCACTCAGTATGTGGAAGTCCCAGTCTTATCCTCCCTAATACTATTTTACAGATATCGGCCCATTGTGAGGGAGCCCTTCAGTTTCTTCGGACAAGGCGACAAGGAGTCAATGGCTTCCCCTCGGCGCCTGGCAACGACACAGCATCCGAGCTTTCAGCTTCCGTGCCTGAGTGAGCGTTTCCTAGCTAGTCATTTCGGTGGGTAATCTGTTCTACTGGTAATGAAAGTACTCCTATACCTATACCTCTTTAGGTTTACATTTCATGTGTGATGCAAGGATATTTAGAACCATATGGTCATAATGTGTGTGACTCTAGGCTCTGTCCTGACTTGACCTCGTTCATGGCTGGCCCCCTGCTGGTAAGCCCTGGGATATGCAGTGTCCCACCTGCTGGTCAGAGGCAAGCATTACTCCTGACCATTTCTGTTTTGATCTGAACTTTAGTAACTAGCAACCTGCCACACCACTCCTCTATATCAGTGTGTCTGACTCACATCTAATAGGTGGAAGCTGTTTCCCATGGGCTGATTTATTCCTTAAAACTCTGTACTTCCAGGCTTCCCTGATGACTCAGTGGTAAAGAATCTGCCTGCCAATGCAGGAGTCATGGGTTCGATCCCTGGTCCAGGAAGCTCCCTCCTTCTTCAGAGCAATTGAACCAGTGCACTGCAGCTATTGAGCTTGTGCTCTGGAGCCTGGGACCTGCACCTACTGAGCCCGTGTGCTACCCTGCTGACACCTGCACAGCCTAGGGCCTGGGTCCTCAGTAAGAGAAGCCCCTGCGCTGAGAAGCTGGAGCACCGCAGCTAGACAGCAGCGAGCTCGCCACAGCTAGAGAAAAGCCCGCGGAGCAGTGAAGACCAGTGCGGTAAAAAATAAATGAACAAAATTATTTAAAATATCCTCCATATCTCTACACTAAAATTTTTTAAACTTGTCTTTTTGACGTTTAGGGGTGTTTGACCTTAAAGGTTTCTTCTGCTAGAAATAAACTGTTCCCTTTAATTCTTAGCTGTTAAGATGTCAAAGGTGCCATTTACCTGTTTGCCAATAGGTCCACTCTAAGCAGTTTCTCTTGTCTACATATTTATGCCTATTATCTCAGCTCTGACTGCCATAATTAAAAACCATACCCTGGATGGTTAAACCACAGACATTGATCTCTCAGTCTGGAGGCTGGAATTTGTAGCTCAGGGCGCCTTCATGGTTGGCTTCGGGTGCGTGCTCTCTTCTAGCTTTCGCTTGGCCACCTTCTCACCGTGTCCTCAGGAGGAAGAGAGAGAACAAGCTCTCTGGTGTCTCTTTATAAAGACACTAATCCTACCAGGGGCTTCCCAGGAGGCTCAAGTCGTAAAGAATCTGCCTGCCAGTGAAGGAGACTTAAGAGATGCAGGTTTGATTGGTCAGTCGGGAAGATTTCCTGGAAGGAAATGGCACACCACTCCAGCATTCTTGCATGGAAAATTCCATAGGCAGAGAAGCCTGGCTGGCTGCAGTTCAGCTGGTGGAAGGAGTAGGACATGAGTGAGCAACTGAGCAATCTTATTATGACCTCATCTAACCTTAATTACTTCCTGATAGAGTGCCTGAAACAGTATGGATGGAGGTTTGTAACTTTGTATAGGAGGCAGTAACCAAAACTATCCCAAAGAAAAAGAAATACAAGAAGGCAAAATGGTTGTCTGAGGAGGCCTTGCAAATAACTGAGAAAAGAAGAGAAGCAAAAGGCAAAGGAGAAAATGAAAGATATACCCACTTGAATGCAGAGTTCCAAAGAATAGCAAGGAGAGATAAGAAAGCCTTCCTTGGTGATCAGTGCAAAGAAATAGAGGAAAACAATAGAATGGAAAAGACTAGAGATCTCTTCAAGAAAATTAGAGATACCAAGGGAACATTTCATGCAAAGATGGGCGCAATAAAGGAAAAGGCAAGGACCTAAAAGAAGCAGAAGAGATTAAGAAGAGGGGGCAAGAATACACAGATAAACAGAACAAAAAAGGTCTTAATGATCCCGAAAACACGGTGGTGTAGTCACTCACCAGCCAAACATCCTGGAGTGTAAAGTCAAGTGGGCTTTAGGAAGCGCTACTATGAACAAAGCTAGCAGAGGTGATGGAATTCCAGCTGAGCTATTTCAAATCTTAAAAGATGATGCTTTTAAAGTGCTGCACTCAATATGCCAAGTTTGGAAAACTCAGCAGTGGCCACGGGACTGGAAAACATCAGTTTTCATTCCAATCCCAAAGAAGGGCAATGACAAAGAATGTTCAAACTGCTGTACAACTGTGCTCATTTTACATGCTATCAAGGTAATGCTCAAAATTCTCCAAGGGAGTCTTCAACGGTATGTGAACCAAGAACTTCCAGATGTAAAAGCTAGATTTATAAAAGGAAGAGGAACCAGAGATCAAATTGCTAACATACATTGAATCATGGAGAAAGCAAAAAAATTTCAGAAAAACATCTACTTCTGCTTCCTTAACCATGCTAAAGCTCTTGACTGTGTGGATCAAAACAAACTGTGGAAAATTCTTCCAGAGACGGGAATACTAGACCACCTGACCTTCCTCCTGAGAAACGAGTATGCAGGTCAAGAAGCAACAGTTAGAACTGAAAATGGAAAAATGGACTGGTTTAAAATTGGGAAAGGAGTATGTCAAGGCTGTATATTGTCACCCTGCTTATTTAACTTATATGCAGAGTATGTCAGGAAAAATGCTAGGCTGGATGAAGCATAAGCTGGAATCAAGATTGTCAGGAGAAATATCAACAACCTCAGATATGCAGTTGATACCACCCTCATGCCAGAAAGTGAAGAGGAAATAAAGAGCTTTTTGATAAGGGTGAAAGAGGAGAGTGAAAAGCTGTCTTAAAACTCAACATTCTAAAAGTGAATATCATGCCATCTGGTCTTATCATTTCATGGCAAATAGATGTGATGAAAAAGTGGGAAAAGTGGCAGAGTTTATTTTCTTGGGCTCCAAAACCACCACAGTGGTGACTGCAGCCATGAAATTCAAAGATGCCTGTTCCTTGGAAGAAAAGCTATGACCAATCTAGATAGCATATTAAAAAGCAGAAACATCACGTTGCTGACAAAGGTCCATCTAGTCAAAGCTATTGTTTTTCCAGTAGTCATGTATGGATGTGAGAGTTGGATCATAAAGAAGGCTGCTGCTGCTACTGCTAAGTCACTTCAGTCGTGTCTGACTCTGTGTGACCCCATAGACGGTAGCCCACCAGGCTCCGCCGTCCCTGGGATTCTCCAGGCAAGAACACTGGAGTGGGTTGCCAAGCACCCAAGAATTGATACTTTCAAATTATGGTGCTGGAGAAGACTCTTGAAAGTCTCTTGTATAGCAAGATCAAACCAGTCAATCCTAAAAGGAAGAAATCCTGAATATTCATTGGAAGGACAGATGCTGAAGCTGAAGCTCCAATACTTAAGCCACTTGATAGGAAGAGCTGGCTTGCTGGAAAAGATCCTGATGCTGGGAAAGACTGAGGGCAGGAGGAGAAGGAGGCAACAGAGGATAAAGTGGTTGGATGGCATCACTAATTCAATGAACATGAGCTTGAGCAAACTCTGGGAGATAGTGAAGGACAGCCTATGTGCTGCAGTCCATCAGGTTGCAAAGATCAGACACTACTTAGCAACTGAACAACAGCAACTTCCTTACTGCAAATATAGTCACACTGGTGGTTAGAGCTTCAGTATATGAATTTGGAGGAGGGGGCACAGTTTGGTCTATAGCACCAGCTTTGTGCTGGTTACATGGCAAGTGAATTGTAAACCAACAAAAGGATTTCCAAAGAGCATCGGGGTTCAGAGAAAAGGGAATGTGAGTTGCTAATGGAATGATCACCTGGGTGGGATGGCTTTCTCCATTGATAGGCAGAAGCTTTAGAACAAATCAGTGAAAGAAGAGAGAGTGTATATGTATTATCTAGAGCAGTCAGAGTGAACAGATAAGAACTGAACATTTTAAAAGCAATGATTAGCAAATCAGCCAGAGCCTTTCATAACTAGCTGATCTTAAAACCCATCTTGCTAAACTTCCTATAGGATTCAGGTGAAGAAAGTGAGGCTCAAAGATGTTCTAAGACTGGGAATCCTTGGCACACCAAGATGAATTAGACCTCCTATTTTTCCAATGTGGCACATTACTATGAATGTAGAAAAGAAGTTCTCAAAGAATAGTAAACCTCCAAATACAATTCAAATGTGACAGGGAGATGCCGTAATGACAAATACAGTACTGTGTTTCCATAGAACATTCCTCTGCAGAGACTGGCAAATTCCAAACTTCCAACAAGTTTCCCACACACATGGGGCTTATTAGAGGCCCCTGCCTTTCCCTTGGCGAGGGAGACAAGCTGCATTTAAATTCTAACGCAAGCCGCTCTCCACAATGTATGCAGAGTGGGCTCCGACCATGTGTTGGAATGACATCAGCAATCCACAGCCCCAGACTGCAGAGGTTCAGAATCTTTGCATGCCAGAAATGTTAAAAGAGTGGAATTGTTATATATCAGTGGAAAACCGACAAATTTACCCACCTCAGCTAACAGAAGATTTTCCATTTGTCTCAAACTGAATGAAGCCTTAAAAGATCTCTGATCTTAGCTATTTAACTATATATTTTTTTCATTAAATGTGAAGAGCAAATAAGGGGAAATATGTCTTTCATTTGCACGGTCAAATGAGTTCCATGGCAAAGCCCTATTAAGACCTTGATATTTGTGGATCTGCCTCTTAGACCCCAAAATGTATACTACACACCTTCCCCAGACACAGAATTCAAGTCTTCCAGGTAATAAATTGGGACATGCTTTTATTGGGCGGTGGCTAAGATGGTAAAGAATCTGCCTGCAATGCAGGAGACCTGGGTTTGATCTCCTAGGTTGGGAAGATCCCCTAGAGAAGGGAATGACCACCCACTCCAGTATCCTTGCCTGGAGAATTCCATACATAGATGAGCCTGGTGGGCTACAGTCCATGGGGTTGAAAGAGTCAGATTAATAGCTGAACGATTAACATCATAACACACTAACATTGTGACATCTCAATATCTTTTTAAATGACTCTCCAAGTTTTCATGAGATAAAACAGTCCCTGAAATCTCTTTAGATGGATAATATTCAACTGTTCTCTTTTTCTTCATTGTGGTGAAAGTTCTTTTACCTGATCGCACAAAAGTATAAGCCGAGAATCTGGAATTCTTGCCAACATGGAAGAAGGTAAATTGACTGGGCAGCTGCCATTCTATCTGTGAGTGATATTCATTGAAAAATCATAGTTGGTGAAATATTGATAAATCAACTCATTTTTCCTGCTGGAACACATTGCATGCCATTAAAGCAAAGAGAATTTCACAGGATTTCTAAGCTGTGAGATTTTGGATGTTTTCAGCCTGGAAAGAACAATAGACTTAAGATCAGAAAAACTGATTAAAACTGTTGCCTAAAAGGGTTACTGGATATCTAACTTGTGTAAAATGTTATGGACTAAATGTCTGTGTCTTCCCAAAATGCATGCTTTGAAAGCCTACCCTCTGATGTGACTGTACTCGGAGATATTACCTGTGAGCCAGTGATACAGGTCGAATGAGATAATAAGGATGGGGCCCTAAACTAATAGGGCTCATGCCCCTAAGAAGGGACACCAGAGATCAGAGTGTACTCACTTGCTGCCTCTCTCTCTCAGACTATTTCTTTCTTTGTCATGTGGGGCCGCAGCATGAGGACAGTCATCTGCACCCCAAGGAGAGAACCCGCATCAGACAGTTACCCTGCTGGTCCCTCCATCTTGGATTTTCAGGCTCCAGAATTGAGAAAAAATAAACGTTTGTTGTTTAAATCACCCAGACTTTGGTATTTTGTTATGGCAACCCCAAAAGACTAATACATACTTTTATTTTAAAAAAAGTATTAAAGCCTCAATTCCCACTCTCATACCTTGATTCCAGCAACTATATTCGGGCTCAGTCCAGACACTTGCCAATTCAACACTACTAACACTTTGGATTTGATTGTTTTAGGAAAATATCTTTAAATAAGACTTCTCTGTGCTTTCAAAAGCTATAAACTTTTTTTTACAGAAGTGAACTAAGACGGTCAATTGATTTTTGGCAAGGATGACAAGACCATTCATTGGGGAAAGGATAGTCTTCCCAGCAAATGGTTCTGGGAAATAATATCTACATACAAAAGAATGAAATTGATCCGCTTCTCACCCCATATACTAAAGTTAACTCAAAATGTATCAAAGGCCCGAACTTGAGAGATAAGACTAAAAACTCTTAGAAGAAAACATAAAAGAACTTCTCATGATATTAGATTTAGCAGTGATTTTTATGACACAAAACAAGCAACAAAAGAAAAATAGATAAATTGGGCTTCATCAAAATTAAAAGTGTGCATCAAAGAACACTGTCAAGAAAGTGAAAAGACAACTCACAGAATGAAAGAAAATATTTGAGTATCACTTATCTGATCAAGCACTAACATCAGGAATATCTAAGAACTCCTATGCCTTAATACTCAAAAAAACCAATAAAATTTTCCAAATCCCCAACTCCAAAATAACCACAAAACTTGAATACACATTTTTCAAAGAAGATATATGAATGGACAACAAGCACACAAAAAGATATTAGCATCTCTAGTCATTAGAAAAATGCAAATCAAAACCACAGAGAGATACCACTTCACACACACTGATGTGATGATATGATGTGAAGTCACTCAGTCATGTCCGACTCTTTGCAACCCCATGGACTGTAGCCTACCAGGCTCCTCCCTCCCTCCATGGGATTCTCCATGCAAGAGTACTGGAGTGGGTTGCCATTTCCACACATTAAGCTGACTATAATAATAATAAAATAACTATTTCAAATCCTGAAAGATGATGCTGTGAAAGTGGTGCACTCAACATGCCAGCAAATTTGGAAAACTCAGCAGTGGCCACAGGACTGGAAAAGGTCAGTTTTCATTCCAATCCTAAAGAAAGGCAATGCCAAAGAATGTTCAAACTACCCCACAACTGCACTCATCTCACAAGCAAGTAATACTCAAGATTCTCCAAGCCAGGCTTCAACAGTACGTGAACCATGAACTTCCAGATGTTCAAGCTGGGTTTAGAAAAAGCAGAGGAACGAGAGATCAAATTGCCAACAACTGTTGGATCATAGGAAAAGAAAAGAGAATTCCAGAAAACATCTACTTCTTCTTTATTGATTACGCCAAAGTCTTTGTATGGATCACAACAAACTGTGGAAAATTCTTCAAGAGATGGAATACCAGACCTCCTTACCTACCTCCCAAGAAAGCTGTATGCAGGTCAGGAAGTAACAGTTAGAACTGGTCATGGAACAATGGACTGGTTCCAAATTGTGAAAGGAGTACGTCAAGGCTGTATATTGTCACCCTGCTTATTTAACTTATATGCAGAGTACTTCATGCAAAATGCCAGGCTGGATGTAGTGCAAGCTGGAATCCATATTGCTGGGTAACCTCAGATATGCAGATGACCTCAGATATCCAGATGACACCACCCGTATGGCAGAAAGCAAAGAAGAACTAAAGAGCCTCTTGATGAAAGTGAAAGAGGAGATTGAAAAAGCTGACTTAAAATTCAACATTCAAAAAAACAAAGATCATGGCATCTCATCCCATCATTCATGGCAAATAGATGGGGAAACAGTGGAAACAGTGATAGATGGGCACCAAAATCACTGCAGATGGTGACTGCAGCCATGAAATTAAAAGATGCTTACTCTTTGGAAGGAAAGCTATGACCAACCTAGACAGTATATTAAAAAGCAAAGACATTACTTTGCCAACAAAGGTCTGTCTAGTCAAAGCTATAGTTTTCCCAGTAGTCATGTATGGATGTGAGAGCTGGGCCTTAAAGAAGGCTCAGTGCCAAAGAATTGATGCTTTTCAACTATGGTGTTGGAGAAGACTCTTGAGAGTGCCTTGGACAGCGAGGAGATAAAACCAGCCAATGCTCAAGGAAATCAATCCTGAATATTCATTGAAAGGACTGATGCTGAAGCTCCAATACTTTGGCCACCTGGTGGGGAGAGCTGATTCATTAGAAAAGACCCTTATGCTGGGAAAAATTGGATGCAGGGGGAGAAGGGGATGACAGAGGTTGAGATGGTTGGTTGGATGGCATCACCGACTCAATGGACATGAGTTTGAGCAAGCTCCGAGAGTTGGTGATGGAGGGGGAAACCTGTCGTGCTGCAGTTGATGGGGTCACAAAGTGTCAGACATTACTGAATGACTGAACAATGACAGCAACAATAATAATAAAAAAATTTTGGAAAGTAACACCTCCTGTTGAGGGTGTGGAGAATTTCGAACAATCATACACTACTGATGGGTATTTAAAGGGGTACAGCCACTGTGAAAAACAATTTGACTGTTTCTCAAAAAGTTAAATATAAAATTACTGCATAATCCATCAGTTCCACTCCTAAGTATATACATAAATTAAATGAAATCAGGGACTCAAACAGATACTTATATACCAAAGTTCAGAGCAACATTATTTACAAGTCAAAAGGTGAAAATGACTAATCTGTGCATCAACAAGTGAATGGATAAACAAAATGAGGTATATGCATATGATGGAATATTATTCCACCATAAAAATTTTTGATACATGCTGCAACATGAATCTTAAAACATTATGCTAAGTGAAATTCAGTTCAGTTCAGTCGCTCAATCATGTCTGACCTTTTGCGAACCCATGAACTGCAGCACGCCAGGCCTCCCTGTCCATCACCAACTCCCAGAGTCCACCCAAGCCCATGTCCATTGAGTCGGTGATGCCATCCAACCAACTCATCCTCTGTCATCCCCTTCTCCTCCCACCTTCAATCTTTCCCAGCATCAGGGTCTTTTCAAATGAGTCAGCCCTTCGCATCAGGTGGCCAAAGGATTGGAGTGTCAGCTTCAACATCAGTCCTTCCAATGAACATCCAGGACTGATCTCCTTTACGGTGGACTGGTTGGATCTCCTTGCAGTCCAAGGGACTCTCAAGTGTCTTCTCCAACACCACAGTTGAAAAGCACCAATTCTTATGCACTCAGCTTTCTTTACAGTCCAACTCTCACATCCACACATGACCACTAGAAAAACCATAGCCTTGACTAGATGGACCTTTGTTGGAAAAGTAATGTCTATGCTTTTGAATATGCTGCCTAGGCTGGTCATAATTTTCCTTCCAAGGAGTAAGCGTCTTTTAATTTCATGGCTGCAATCACCATCTGCTGTGATTTTGGAGCCCAGAAAAATAAAGTCAGCCACCGTTTCCCCTGTTTCCCCATCTATTTCCCATGAAGTGATGGGACCAGATGCCATGATTTTCATTTTCTGAATGTTGAGCTTTAAGCCAACTTTTTCACTCTCCTCTTTCACTTTCATCAAGAGGCTTTTTAGTTCCTCTTCACTTTCTGCCATAAGGGTGGTGTCATCTGCATATCTGAGGTTATTGACATTTCTCCCAGCAATCTTGATTCCAGCTTGTGCTTCTTCCAGCCCAGTGTTTCTCATGATGTACTCTGCATAGAAGTTAAATAAGCAGGGTGACAATACTGCTTATGTATTCCTTGATGCACTCCTTTTCCTATTTGGAACCAGTCTGTTGTTCCATGTCCAGTTCTACCTGTTGCTTCCTGACCTGCATACAGACTTCTCAATAGGCAGTTTAGGTGGTCTGGTATTCCCATCTCTTTCAGAATTTTCCACAGTTTATTGTGATCCACACAGTCAAAGGCTTTGGCATAGATAGATAGCAGAAATAGATGTTTTTCTGGAACAGACAGAAAAGATGAATGTGATATGACTCCACTTACATAAGCTACCAAAACAGGCAAATTCACAGATTGCACATGCGTGCTCTGTCACTCAGGTGTCTGGCTCTGGACCCCATGGGCTGTAGCCCACCAGGCTCCTCTGTCTATGGGATTTTTCAGACAACAGTACTGCATGGGTTGCCATTTCTTCCTCCAGGGGATCTTCCCATTCCAAGGATCCAGCTCATGTCTCCTGCATCTGCTGCATTGGCAGGAGGATTCTTTACCACTGGGCCACAATACAGAAAGGCAGATGGGCGTTACTGAGGGCTAGAGAGTTGGAAACAGGGAGATAATGTTTAATGGATACAGAGCTTCTATTTGGAATGATGAAAAATTCTGGAAATAGATAGTAGTCTTATATGTAAAACATTGTGAATATACCTAATGTTGCTGAATTATACACCTAAGGATGGCAAAGATGGTAAATATTACATTATGTATACATTATGACAATAAAAAAACTAAAAAAAAAATCCTGAATTGTCTCAACTCTTTCTCCCTACTACCAGTTGAGCCCACATCACCACCTCTGTCACTAGTGACCCAATAAGAGCCTCCTAAAGAGTTTCCTGTTCCCACTCTTGCCTTCACTGCCATCAAATTTCTCTATAGCAGCCACAGTGTCTTTATACTATCAAGTAAAAAAATAATAATAATAATTTGTCCAATAAAATAAATAAATAAATAAATAAACCTACAAACCAGATTTTGTTATTCAGTCTCCCAATGGCTTCTCATCACATTTATAATGAAGCCTGAATGCCCTCCCACGTCCTCCCAAGCCTACATCATCTGCTCCCACATCCTGCATCGCATGTTAGACCCTGTCCTCCTTGCTCCTTCTACGGCCCCACATGGGCTGTCAGATGACTCCCTCCTCTGAGTCTCTGCTGCTTTGATCACTCTTTTCCTCCAAAGCCTGGCTTGGACTGCCTGGCTCCTCATCATTTACTTCTCAGCTCAAGTGGTATATCCACAGAGAGGCTTTCTCCAGCTCCCATCTAAAGCGGTCTCCAGCCTTTAGCGCTCTTCATCTGGTTGCTTTTATTTTCATCATGAGGATGATTGTTATCACTGTCCAGAACTATCTTTTTAAAAATTAAAGTAAATACTTAAATTTTAAGCCTTCATTTTATTGGAACTATCTTGATTATTTACATATTTAAAACTTTATCTGTTTCTCTTTATTTTGTTTATTTTATTATTTTTATGGAGTGTAATTCTGTTTTATTCTATCACTAGAATGTNCTGCTTAGATACACCCATCAGTTAAAAGTGGACATTTAATTTCCAAATACAAGGGGTTTTGTTTAGAGTATCTTTAAATTTATTTCTCATTTTAATACTAATTTCTCATTTAAAAGCTTTCTTCTCTGCAATCACCTCCTGTGTTCTTTTCAATCTAACTTTATTGAGGCTTTCGATGACTAAGTTGAAGATCTCTCTTGGTAAATGTCACATTGTACTTGAAAATATGTGAGTTATTTGAAAATATCTTTTGATACTGATTTCTCACATAATTCCATGGTGATAAAAGAACAAACTCAGCATGATCCAAATATGTTTGGACCATGACATTTTTGTACCTTGTTTTATGTCCCTGAAGATATATGTTCCACTGTCTCCTAGTTTACAGTCTGTGGCAACATGAATAGAATTTGTATCCGACTATTTTGTAAAATAACTCAAGAAAGAATGAAGAGATGGAGCCAAAGCAAAAACAACACCTAGTTGTAGATGTGACTGGTAATAGAAGCAATGTCCAATGCTGTAAAGAGCAATGTTGCATAGGAACCTGGAATGTTAGTTCCATGAATCAAGGCAAATTGGAAGTGGTCAAACAGAAGATGGCAAGAATGAACGTTGACATTTTAGGAATCAGTAAACCTAAATGGACTGGAATGGGTGAATTTAACTGAGATGACCATTATATCTACTAATGTGGGGAATAATCCCTTAGAAGAAATGGAGTAGCCATCATGGTCAACAAAAGATTCCGAAATGCAGTACTTGGATGCAATCTCAAAAACAACAGAGTGATCTCTGTTCATTTCCAAGGCAAACCATTCAATATCATGATAATCCAAGTCTATGCCCCGACCAGTAATGCTGAAGAAGCTGAAGTTGAACAGTTCTTGGAAGACCTACAAGACCTTTTAGAATTAACACCCAAAAAAGATGTCTTTTTAATTATAGAGAACTGGAATGCAAAAGTAGGAAGTCAAGAAACACCTGGAGTAACAGAAAAATTTGGCCTTGAAGTACAGAATGAAGCAGGTCAAAGGCTAATAGAGATTTGCCAAGGGAACACACCGGTCATAGCAAACACCCTCTTCCAACAACACAAGAGAAGACTCTACACATGGACTTCACCAGATGGCCAACACCAAAATCAGATTGATTATATTCTTCACAACCAAAGATGGAGAAGCTCTATACAGCAAAAACAAGACCCAGAGCTGACTGTGTTTCATATTATGAACTCCTTATTGCCAAATTCAGACTTATATTGAAGAAAGTGGAGAAAACCATTAGACCATTCAGGTATGACCTAAATCAAACCCCTAACAATTATACAGTGGAAGTGAGATATAGATTTAAGAGACCAAATCTGATAGACAGAGTGCCTGATGAACTATGCATGGAGGTTTTTGTGACATTGTACAGGAGTCAGGGAGCAAGAACATCCCCAAGAAAAAGAAATGCAAAAAAGCAAAATGGCTGTCTGAGGAGGTCTTACAAATAGCTGTGAAAAGAAGAGAAGTGAAAAGCAAAGGAGAAAAGGAAAGATATACCAGTTTGAATGCAGAGTTCCAAAGAATAGCAAGGAGAGATAAAGAAGCCTTCCTCAGAGATCAGTGCAAAGAAAAAGAGGAAAACAATAGAATGGGAAAGAATAGAGATCTCTTCAAGAAAATCAGAGATACCAAGGAAACATTTCATACGAAGATGGGCTCAATAAGGGACAGAAATGGTATGGACCTAACAGAAACAGAAGATATTAAGAAGAGGTAGCAAGAATATACAGATGAACTGTACAAAAAATATCTCCACGCCAAGACCAAGATAATCTCGATGGTGTGATCACTCACCTAGAGCCAGACATCCTGGAATGTGAAGTCAAGTAGGCCTTAGGAAGCATTACTACGAACAAAGCAGGTGGAGATGATGGAATTCCAGTTGAGCTATTTCAAATCCTGAAAGATGATGCTGTGAAAGTGCCACACTCAATATACCAGCAAATCTGGAAAACTCAGCAGTGGCCACAGGACTGGAAAAGGTCAGTTTTCACTCCAATCCCAAAGAAAGACAATGCCAAGGAATGCTCAAACTACTGCACAACTGCACTCATCTCACACACTAGCAAAGTAATGCTCAAAATTCTGCAAGCCAGGCTTCAACAGTATGTGAACTGTGAACCAAATGTTCAAGCTGGTTTTAGAAAAGGCAGAGGAACCAGAGATCAGATTGTTAACATCCACTGGATCATCAAAAAAGCAAGAGAGTTCCAGGAAAATATCTATTTCTGCTTTATTGACTATGCCCAAGCCTTTGACTGTGTGGATAACAATAAACTGTGGAAAATTCTGAAAGAGGTGGGAATACCAGACCACCTGACCTGCCTCTTGAGAAACCTGTATGCGGGTCAGGAAGCAACAGTTAGAACTGGACATGAAACAACAGACTGGTTCCAAATAGGAAAAAGAGTATGTCAAGGCTGTATATTGCCACCCTGCTTAACTAACTTATGCGCAGCATCCATCATGAGAAAAGCTGGGCTGGATGAAGCACAAGCTGGAATCAAGATTGCCGAGAGAAATATCAATAACCTCAAATATGCAGATGATGCCACCCTTATGGCAGAAAGTGAAGAAGAACTAAAGAGCCTCTTGATAAAAGTGAAAGAAAGGAGTGAAAAACTTGGCTTAAAGCTCAACATTCAACAAACAAAGATCATGGCATCTGGTCCCATCACTTCATGGGAAATAGATGGGGAAACAGTGGAAACAGTGGCAGACTTTATTTTGGGGGGCTCCAAAATCACTGCAGAGGGTGACTGCAGCTGTGAAATTAAAAGACACTTACTTCTTGGAACGAAAGTTATCACAACTAGATAGCATATTCAAAAGCAGAGACATTACTGTGCCAACAAAGGTCCGTCTAGTCAAGGCTATGGTTTTTCCAATAGTCATGTATGGATATAAGATTAGATGTATAAGATTACACAGTAAAGAAAGCTGAGCGCAGAATAATTGATGCTTTTGAACTGTGGTGTTGGAGAAGACTCCTGAGAGTCCCTTGGACTGCAAGGAGATCCAACTAGTCCATTTTAAAGGAGATCAGTCCTGAGTGTTCATTGGAAGGACTCATGCTGAAGCTGAAATCCAATACTTTGGCCACCTGATGCAAAGAGTTGACTCATTCACAAAGACCCTGATGCTGGGAAAGATTGAAGGCAGGAGGAGTAGGGGACGACAGAGGATGAAATAGTTGGATAGCATCACCGACTCCATGGACGTGAGTTTGAGTAGACTCCGGGAGTTGGTGATGGACAGGGAGTCCTGGCGTGCTGTGGTCCATGGGATCACAAGGAGTTGGACATGACTCAACGACTGAACTGACTTGATTGTGTGAAAAGGGCTTCCCTGGTAGCTCAGTTGGTAAAGAATCCGCCTGCAATGCAGGAGACCCCCGTTTGATTCCTGGGTCAGGAAGATTAGCTGGAGAAGGGATAGGCTACCTACCCCAGTATTCTTGGGCTTCCCTGTTGGCTCACCTGGTAAGGAATCTGCCTGCAGTGTGGGGGACCTGGGTTCAATCCCTAGGTTGGGAAGATGCCCTGGAGAAGGGAAAGGCTAACCACTCCAGTATTCTGGCCTGGAGAATTCTATGGACTGTATAGTCCATGGAGTCACAAAGAGTCAGACATGACAGTGACTTTCACTTTGATTGTGTGAAAACTGTATAGATCTTAATTATGTTGAATTGGTTCACAGTGCTTTTCAGGTCTACTATATCCTTCTACTTCTCTGTATATTCATTCTATTAATTTTTTGAGAATTTACTATTGAAACTCCAACTAAAAATCTTAATTTATCTACTTTAAAAGTTATTGAAGTATATAGTGAAACTATATGTAAACTTGTTCTGTATTTTCAAGTCTCCTGTAAGTGCCTTATTATACTTTCATAATTTAAAAGCAATAAGAATCTAAAATATCAAATTAAATTCAATTAAATAATAAAAGTTTAAGCATCAATTTTATTGGAGCTATCTTGACTATTTACATACTTAAATACCTGTCTCCTTTAATTTTATTTATTTTATTATTTTCTATTGGAGCATAATTGCTTAACAACCTTGTGTTATTTTCTGCTGTACAACAACATGAATCAGCTATATGTATACATAGCCTTCTGCCTCTTGAGCCTCCCTTCCAATCCTCCATCCCACCTCTGTCTCCTTTTAGATGAAAGCAGACACTGTCTGTTTTGTTTACTGTTGTATCTTTATTGCCAGAGGTTATCACATAATAGATAATCAATATTTTTCAAAGAACATAATAATTTCAAAGTGAGCTGAAGTACAACCTATTCTATAACTATAGTTTACAAGGAAACAGTCCACCAAATTATCAATTCTATCTTAAATTAGAAGTGAATTCTTCACATTTTTCTTGGTTACTTTATATTAGTATATTTCAACAAACTCTTAGCAATGTCCAAGTGTACTACTTTATTCTTTAGCATTGCTAAGTCCTAAGGAATGATATGACAAAGAAACAAATATAATCCACTTATACTTTACACATAGAAATTATGTAAAATTGCTAAATATAAAAGTGCTTTATCAAGATACAGTTTCAATATAAATAGCATTTTCATGCACTTTCTCAATAATTACTTAACAATAGTACACTGGAGAAACTGTAAGAATAAAAATAGGTCCAACTTATAAAGGCTTTAAATCCACCAAACTATATACACAGTTGAACATTCCCACAAAAGCTGTATTACAGGAGCCCAATTATTTCAGAATTAAAACTTCCCACTTCCAGAAAAATACATACTATTTCTCCAGAAACATATTAAAACATCAAGATCCCTGGAAAAATAATCAAAATTTCTTTGGGAATCTGTAAGAGATAAGAGGATTAATTGCAAAGGGAAAGATAAAAATTTCAGCTCTACCCAGAATATATAGGTAGACAGGAAGCAAGAAACACAAAGTCTGTGTTTGAGACTTTGAGTAAAAGCTCAAGATTTTTAGCTAGATTGTCATCCAGTAGAGTTGGACCATAAAGAAGGCTGAGAGCCCAAGAATCGATGCTTTCGAATTGTGATGCTGGAGAAAACTCTTGAGAGTCCCTTGGACTGAAAGAAGATCAAACCAATCAATCCTAAAGAAAATCAACCCTGAATATTCATTAGAAGGACTAATGCTGAAACTGAAGCTCCAGTCCTTTGGCTACCTGATGCGAAGAAAGTGAAAAAGTGAAAGTGAAGCTGTTCAGTTTTGTCCAACTCTTTGTGACCCCATGGACTGTAGCCTACCATGCTCCTCCATCCGTTGGATTTTCCAGGCAAGAGTACTGTAGTGGGTTGCCATTTGCTTCTCAAGAGGATCTTCCCAACCCAGGGATTGAACCTGGGTCTCCCGCATTGTAGGTGGACGCTTTACCCTCTGAGCCACCAGGGCAGTCACCTGATGCAAAAACCCGACTCATTAGAAAGGCCCTGGTACTTGGAAAGATTGAGGGCAGAAGGAGAAGGGGATGACAGAGGATGAGATGGTTGGATGGCTTCGCTGACTCAGTGAACGTGAATTTGAGCAAACTCCGGGAAATAGTGGAGAAGAGAGGAGCCTGGCATGCTGCAGTCCACAGGGCCCCAGAGAGTCAGACATGACTGAGCAACTGAACAACATCAGTAGAATTTTAATCAGAGTTTCAAGCAGATCTGTGAATCCCTGTACCTCTCTCTCCCCAAGGCATCCGTGACCATCACCCCAGATGCAAGCCTCATGGCTGGTCTGTTCCATCCTCTGCTTCCTTCGTCTGCCTTTTCACCTGTCCAGCAATCTCTGTGTGATCCTCTGCAGTGCCCATTCCTCAGCCCGGTCCCAGGAGGCATTTTCTTCCATCTTTTCCCTCTTGCATACCAGCTCCTGCTACTTCCTATGAATCTCAGGATAGTGTTGGGGGCTTCCCAGTCTTAGTTGTTTTCACATTTTATCCTCATTTAAAAGCATCTTTGGGCTCAGAACCCTCAGATTGAAGGTCCTCTAGTAATCTATATTACAACCATTTGCCAACTCCTTACCTGTACCCACTTTTAACTGAGATCCTTGGCATTTGGCCCATCCTCTTCCGTTCAATTCCCAAAGCCACCAGGATCCCGGGTGACTGCAACATGGCAGCTGACCAACCTTTCAGTTTCATTCTCCTTTAGTAAACTATTTTCAAGGCTAAGCCCTAGACTTGATTGCTATGCAAAACTTCTTTATCTCTGAAGTCATAAATCTCTTAGCCCATGAACTACAGGCATCTTATAAAACTCCAATCTCATATTCATCTAAACAATGAAATTCTGCTCACACAACTAAGCGGCTGAATCTGGCTTAGAGAAACCATTTGTCTGGGCGTGGGGAAAGAAGTCATTCTGGCCTTTAACTCTCCCCAGTAATCCCTGTAAATGTCCTTAAACTCCAATCTTGCCTTTGCTTCTCAAGACCGACTCTATGCTTCCATCTCTCATCTTCCTGTAGGCCAACCTTGACTCTCAGCCAGTGCCTTAGCTCTTTCTTCATTGAGGGAATAGAGGCTTTCCAGTTAGTAACTCCCTCAAACTCCTGCCCATCTAGCTTATCAGTTTCTGTGCATCTGTATGTAGTCACACTCCTACTCCCCTTGTTCAGGGCAAGGCACAGACATCACCCCTCAGTCTTCTCTCTGGATCCCACCCTCACTGGCTTCCTCAGGGATTTTGCACCATTTTTTTGTTCAGTCAGGAAGTCTTGTCAGACTCTTTGTGACCCCATGGACTGCAACACACCAAGCTCCCGTGTCCTTCACTAACTCCCAGAGTTTGCTCAAATTCACGTCCATCGAGTCAGTGATGCCATCCAACCATCTTACCCTCTGTTGCCCCCTTCTCCTCCGGCCTTCAATCTTTCCCATCATCAGGGTCTTTATCAGTGAGCTGACTCTTCACATCAGGTGGCCAAAGCATTGGAGCTTTAGCTCCAGCATCAGTCCTTCCAATGAATATTCAGGGTTGATTTCTTTTAGGAAGGACTGGTTTGATCTCCTTGCAGTCTAAGGGACTCAAAAGTCTTCTCCAGCACTATATGAAAGTGTTTGTTACTTTTAAAGGGCTATTTAAATATTAACTTCTAATTAGTCTTCCCAATATTATTCACACTTTAGGAAGGAACTGGTTTTTCCAGGTCATAAATCTCTTTAGCAAAATAAAGTGCTTACATTACTATATATAAAGTAGATAACTAGTAACAACCTGCTGTATAGCATAGGCAGTTCTACTCAATACTCTGTAATATCCTATATGGGAGGAGAATATAAAAATTAAATAAAAAGAAAGGATATGTGTTTATGTATAGCTGATTCACTCTGCTGTACGCCTGACTAGCACAACATTGTAAAGTGACTATACTCCAATAAAAATACTTTTAATCAAAAATAATACAATAAAAAAGAGTGTTTATGGTGAAGCTTCAGACACTGGACTAGGTCGGCCCAAAGGGTATTTGGGGCAGTTCAGTTCAGTTCATTTCAGTCACTCAGTCATGTCCAATTTTTTGCAACCCCATTGGCTGCAGCACACCAGGCCTCCCTGTCCATCACCAACTCCCCGAGTTTACCCAAACTAATGTCCACAGAGTCAGTGATGCCATCCAACCATCTCACTCTCTGTCATCCCCTTCTCCTCCTGCCTTCAATCTTTCCCAGCATCAGGGTTTTTCCAATGAGTCAGTTCATCACATCAGGTGGCCAAATATTGGAGTTTCAGCTTCAGCATCAGTCCTTTCAATGAATACCCAGGACTGATCTCCTTTAGAATGGACTGGTTGAATCTCCTTGCAGGCCAAGGGACTCTCAAAAGTCTTCTCCAACACTACAGCTCAAAAGCATCAATTCTTCGGTGCTCAGCTTTCTTTATAGTCCAACTCTCACATCCATATGTGACTACTGAAAAAACCATAGCCTTGACTAGATGGACTTTTGTTGGCAAAGTACTGTCTCTGCTTTTTAATATGCTGTCTAGGTTGGTCATAACTTTCCTTCCAAGAAGTAAGCGTCTTTTAATTTCATGGCTGCAGTCACCATCTGCAGTGATTTTGGAGCCCCCCCCCGCCCCCCCCAAAATGGCCATCATTTCAGTCCAACACCACCTTGCTAGCAACTTACCCTTTACTTAGTTCCACTGTATACATTCACAAAGGAGTTTAGAACTGAACTATGGTTACAGTCTGATGAAGGTCACAAACTACTTTCCAAATGTTTGGGGTTCAATAAAATTCCAGATGTATTTGGCTCTGAGCAATTTTATTTGTTTTTAAATCCATGTGTGCTTTATAGAAAATTTTGTCCATATGTTTTTGATTCATTTACACTTCAATCAATACAATTTGGTTTATTTCATAGTTATCTAAAGTCCAAAAAGGTTTTTTTTTTTTTAAATTATTGTTTAAAACTACTTTCCTTTAAAAAAGAAAAGCCTTCTCTAAAGAAAAGGTCAAATAACAGGAAGCTGTGGTTTGCCAAGAGTAAATAAATTTTATGCACCCGAAGTTTCCATTCTGAGTCCAAACTCCAAACTTGTCATCTCTGTGTTGTGTCTAAAGAAAATCTTAGCAAAACAAGTTCAACTCTCCAAAATAAGCAGAAAAGTGCCAGGTGAACACCAACTTAACTAACAAAATGTGGCACTTGTACCCACAACTGCAAATATCTACCAGCTGATTTGTAAATAGGTATTGGCCTTACAGCATGGAATCAGGAAGAATACTTAAAGTCATTTAATTTAATAGGGACTCAGTTTCTCTCTTGGAGAAGGAAATGGCAACCCACCCCAGTATTCTTGCCTAGAGAATCCTGTGGACAGAGGAGCCTGGCGGGCTGCTGTCCATAGGGTCACATAGAGTCGGACACAACTGAAGTGACTTAAACAGCAGCAGCAGCCCTACCTACATCAAAGTGTTAAAGACACAGTCAAGAAATGAATAGGATATTACAGCCTCCTGTGAAACATAAAGTTCTGTGTAATTCTGTTATATCTAAAGAACAATAGTAAAAACATAATTATTACTGGGAAACAAACAATTTTACAAAAATATCAACTTTTGGGAATTACAATAGATCACTATTAGTGAAAACATTCTTAATTTGAATTCAACTTTTAGGCTTTTTAATTTATAATCATCAATTTTATAATGCTGTGACATTTATTCACCCTTATTTTTTTTTCATCCAGAGGTATTCTAGAGAAAGTTTTAAGAATTTTAAACTCTATGATTGTAATACTCGTTAAATATTTACAAGGTGACAATCCCTTTAATACACAGTGTTTCATTTTATCCTCATTTAATTCTTTGAATAAACATAATACTCAATTTACAGGTGAGGACATGAAGACACAAGTTGAAGGTCACAAAGAAAGTGGGCAAAACAACACTCAAACCAGAATACTGATTTATACTCCAGATATTTTGATTTCCTTTAATGAAGTTGTTTCTAACTGCTCAAAACATAAAGAAGAATTTTAATATAAAAAAAAGTTTATTCCTCTTCCTGGAAATACAAAGGTAATAAAAATAAGTAAAACAAGCTTCTTTAGTGCTTTCCTGATCCAACATTTTCTTGCCTTAAAGGAGTGGCTGTTTACAATGTATCTTTAAACATTAAGTTCAACAACAGTTAAACATCACTGTGATTGAATTAACACAAATCATTAATTTTAATGTTTCTTTAATTGGGACTTGTACCCTGTTTGCCACCTGGGCAGACATATCTTCTTTAGTTTTATAATGTGACATTTTGCTGTTTGATATTTCTTGAAAACCACACTTTCAAAAGGGGGTGGGGGGTGGATTTCCCTGATGGTCCAGTGGTGAAGAATCCACCTGCCAATGTAGGCGCATGGATTCAATCTCTGGTCCAGGAAGATCCCACATACCTTGGAACAACTACGTCCACATGCCACAGCTGCTGAGCCCACATGCCTAGAGCCCAGGCTCAGCAACAAGAGATGCTTCAGCAATGAGGAGCCTGTGCAACGCAACTGGAGAGTAGTCCCTGCTCGGTGCAGCCAAAGGAAGCCCAGCAACCAGGACCCAGTGCAGCCAAAGGTAAATAAATTAATCAAAATCTTTTAAAAGGAAAAGAAGAGAAAGAAAAAGAGAAGTCTATCATAACCTTTGGGCCTCCCTGGTGGCTCAGTGGTAAAGAATCCACCTGCCAACGCAGGAGATGCCCTGCATCAGGAAGGTCCCCTGGAGAAAGCAGTGTCAGCCCACTCCAGTATTCTTGCCTGGACAGAGGACAATGGCGGCGTATAGTCCATGGGGTTCCAAAAGAGCTGGATGCGACTTAGTGACTAAAACAAAAACATCATTACCTATACAAGAGCAAATGAGCCACCTCAAGAAATATTTTTAACAAAGCCCAAGAATGTTGATCCAGGCAGATCCTTTGGTTTGCTCAATATTTGCAACGATTGTGGATCTGCAACCTACATAATGGTGTCCTGCTTGGGTTGCCATTTCCTTCTCCAGGGGATCTTCCCGACCCAGGGATCAAACCCAGGTCTCCCGCATCGTAGGCAGATGCTTTAACCTCTGAGCCACCAGGGAAGCCTGCTTCTACAATTCACCAGGTTTTTTCTTTCTTTTATTTTTAAAGAACACTGTGTTAGTTATCTCCTCTGGTGTAATAATGACCTCACAGCCTAACAGCTTACAACATATATTTAGTCCATGACTCCGTGGATCAGCTGAGTGATTCTTCTGACCTGAGCTGACTTGGCTGATCTCTGCTGGGCCACCTCATGCATATGTAGTCAGCTGGCTGAATAGCTGGTGGCTGGATGGCCCAGGCTGACTTCACTGAGTTGTCTGGCACTTGGCATTGGTGGTTGTTAGTGACAGGAGTGGTGGGCTGTGTGTCTCTTATCAACTGGAAGCCTTTTCTCTGCTTCTTCAGATAGATGTCTCAGGCTCCAAGAGGGAATAGGAAGCCACTTGAAGACTTGACTTGGTTCTTGTGCAATCTCACTTCTGCTTCATTTTATTTGCCAAAGTCAGTTACTGATATAATCCAGATTTAGGAAGAATCCATCTGCAAAGCAGGAGACACAGGAGATGCTGGTTCAATCCCTGGGTGGGGAAGATTCCTTGGAGAAGGAGATGGCACACCATTCCAGTATTCTTGCCTGAAAAATCCCATGGACTGAGGAACCTGGTGGGCTACAGTCCAAAGGATTGCAGAGTCAAACACTACTGAAAGACTAAGCACACACACACACGAAAAGACTCCACCTCTTCCTGGGAGGAGCTAGAAGTGGCCATTTTTTGCTACTTATCACAAGCTTTCTTACTCATTTTCCAATTTGAAGACCAGTCCCAACAGCCTAGTAAAACTGTGTAAGTCAAAGAACAAAGATGTTCACCCTAAACTGGTATTTTGTGATTCTGAGTTAACAATGCAGGTGACAAGTGAGAAAACAAACCTTTAAATAGGTTCTTTTTTAAAACCTCATTTAATTGATAACTGACTTCCAGTTCAATGCCCCCAGCAATGCAATTAAGGAAGTTTAGCATTTGAGGGTTGGGGAAAGCTGAGATGGAGGCCGGGAAGTTAAATGTCCCCCCGCCATTTCCTGTGAAAGAGCAGGACTGTCAGGAACAATTTCTGCATTCTCTCCTCACCACCCACACTCCCTGTTCTAACCTCTCTGCTGTACAGCTCACCTGATTGTACAATTCAACTGACCTTATTGATATAATCCAGTCATGTAAAATACACATTAGTCCCAACTTCAGACTCAAATAAGGGCCCTATCTAAAGTATTTTTGGAAAAATACTGATTATTGTTTCATATGCTGCTATAGTCATTATTTAGACATGGTTTGATTAATACGGTAGTTCCCTAAGAAATTTACCATGACTTTATTTCATGTAGCTTTTATGGAAATTACATAGACTGTGTTTCAGGATTCAAAGGTACCAGTGTTTCAAAGGTTAGTTTAATTATTATTATATAAATAAATTTTTGGTCAGTGTCTGATTAGGTATATTGGATCAGAGAACACTTTATCTGTATTTTTAATCTAGCCTCTGTGGCAGTGAACAGAAATTCCTCTCCTTGCAATATTCTTAGAGATATCCTCTGAGCTGGCAGAATTTGTGTAAATAAAGACTTCCTTACAATGTAGAACACCTCTGGCATTCCTTACTCAGGGTCCAGCCATCAGCTGAGTTCCAAACTACCCAGACACTCTTTAGCAATCCTAGGACACTCCCCAAATGGTAGACAGTATGTGTTAAAAGCATTTTCTTTAAGTCCTTCTGCCTGAATCTGGCCTTTTTTCTTATTTGTGTGAAGTTTCTGACTGTTTGCTTACTTTATCCCAACATATGGGCTAACTTACACCTTTCTCTAAATATGTAATTTAAATCGTCTTTCCTGCCCAGCAGCTTGTCAGGACTCAGTCACCTGTAGGGATCTGAAGAGATCATATGCTGAAAATCCCGAGTGCTCTGCCAATCCTAACTTCTGCTCTTGAGCCTGGGGCTAGATGATTCCACAGCTCACCATTTCAATAAACATTCATTGATTATTTGAAAAGTACTGTGTAAGTTACTCTGGAGGATACTCTATGGACTATAGCCTGCCAGAGATGAATTTTTATCTACATGCTCTAGAGAGTCCACGAACCATCTGGGGAACACACGTGTGTTTGATACAACATGAGGCTGACTATGATGTGAGCCGTGATAGAAGCACAGTTGAGTGGTGGGATCTGGACGAGGTCCTAAAAGACTCATGACATGTCAAACACGATCATGGGGCTAGGAGGGTCTCAAGGTATGTTAGAGAAATGGAATAATTACCAGTGTCATTGAAATGAAGGTTTGTATGGGTGTTCTGGGGTACCAGGCTGCAAAAGAAGTTAGGAAACAAATGGCCAAGTGCTTTGAACTTCAACCTTCAGATTGTGGCCCCTATTCTGATTGCAACTCATACAAGTTATAAGCAGGAGTGTTGATACCACCAGATCTGTGCTTTATGAAGACAGAGTGGATGCAGGGGGCAATTGAAAGTAGACAAAGCCTGATAACAAGAAGGCTATGAGCTGGTGTAGCAATGATCTATTATCTTTTGACTTCAGCACACCAAACTCTCATGACCTTTTCCCCTGAAAACAGTTATTCAGTTTCCTTTTAGGGACCCCAATGCTCACATCTAATGCATATCAAATGGTGTTGAATCCACTCTTGGTTGCAGGTGTGGGCATGTGGGTTCTGTGGCATCAACCAAAACAATGTGTTCACCTAGCTAAAATGACTGGCTTTATAATGAGTGTGTTTGGGTTCCTAAAGAAGTGAAAGATTATTTATGTTGGAATTGTTCTTGAAAGCTAGAATTAACTGCCACACAGTGTGTGTGCAATTATTGTACTTTTAATAAATGAGGGCAACCATTTGCTACTCAAAATAGAAAGCCTGAGAATAGAATTTAAACTTGGATAGAGCAAGAGATACTGGGACCTGATGACATAGTCTAAGCCCTTGAATCAAGCCTTGCTTAAAGCTATCTTTGCTCTAAGACTTTTATCAGTGAAAAATGTATAACTGATAAAGCATCATAAAATGCCAAAAAAAAAAAAGGGTGGTAGTTCAAGGAGCTGCCTTCCAACATGGGTCCACAGGTATCAGTCAGCTGTGATACAATAATTCTGTGTGACAATTCTGTTAGTCACTCAGTCATGTCCGACTCTTCATGACACCATGGACTGTAGCCCACTAGGCTACCATGTCCAGTTGAACCCAGGTCTCCTACATTGGAGGCAGACTCTTTACTGCCTGAGCCACCAGGGAAGCTGTGTGACAAGCCATCCCAAAACTAAATGGCTTAAGATACAGAAAAAACCTCTGTCCATAAACAGATGACTGGATAAAGAAAATGTGGTAAATATATACAGTGGAATGCGTGTGTGTTTAAGTTACTTCAGTCATGTTGCAACTCTATGGACTATAGCCTGCCAGTCTCCTCTGTCCATGGGATTCTCCAGGCAAGAATACTGGAGTAGGTTGCCATGCCTTCCTCCAGGGGATCTTCCCAATCCAGAGATCAAACCTGCATCTCTTGTGTCTCCTGCATTGGCAGGAAGGTTCTTTACCACCAGTGCCACCTGGAATGCCCAGAATACTACTCAACCATAAAAAAGGATGGTTTTTAAAAGAGGACTTCCCTAGTGGCTCAGATGGAAGAAGCATCTGCCTACAATGGAGGAGCCCCAGGTTCAATCTCTGGGCCAGGAAGATCCCCTGGAGAAGGAAATGGCAACCCACTCCAGTACTCTTGCCTGGAAAATCCCATGGATGGAAGGGCCTGGTAGGCTATAGTCCATGGAGTCACAAAGAGCTGGACACGACTAAGCAACTTCACTTTCACTTTCATAAAAAAGGATGACGTTCTGCCATTTGCAGCAGCATGTATGGACATGGAGGTCATTATACTAAATGAACTGAGTCAGACAGAGAAAAACAAATAGGGTGTGATATCACTTACATGTGGAATCTAAAAACACAACAAACTATTGAACCTAACAAAAAAGAAGCAGACTTACAAATATAGATAATGAGCTAGTTGTTCCCAATGGGGAAAGGGAAGTGGGAGGAGAAATAAAGGAATAGGGGATGAAGGATATAAATTATTAGGATATAAAATAAGATACAAGGATATATTATACAACACAGGGAATATAGCCAATATTTTATATGCTTCCCAGGTGGTGCACTGGTAAAGAATCCGCCTTCCAAGGCAGAAGACCCAGGAGACCCAGGTTCTGTCCCTGGGTAGGGAAGATCCTGCGGAGTGGGAAATGGAAATCCACTCCAGTATTCTTGCCTGCAAAATCCCATGGACAGAGGAGCCTGGCGAGCTACAGTCCATGGGGTTTCAAAGAGTTGGGCATGACTGAGCAACTGAGCACATCTACACCAAAAAAATGGAGGATAATCTCTAAAAACTGTGAATCATTATATTGTATACTTGTAACATATCATCAACTATATTTCAATAAAAAAATTTTTTAATTAAAGATAAAATGCCTCACGGCTTAAAACATCATCATTTATTCTTGTTCACATGTCTGTGTGTTGGCTGCAGGATAGCTGGAATAGACTGAGAACAGCAGCATGAATTTGCTTCAGTCTGTGTACGTAGCCCTTCCTGATCCTCACTGTAGATTTGACTTGTGTCTGCTGCATGTTTGTTTATTCTGGAGTCTATAATTGGGGAGTAGCTTCATGGGACAAGTTTTCATACTGATGGCATAAATGTAAGATGACAAGTCCAAACATATGAGTACAGGTCTAGCCTCTCCTACTGTCACAGATGCTAACTTCATTTGACCAAAAGCAAGACACATGATTGAACCTAAAGCTATGGCTCAAGGAAGCATACTCTCTATGAGTTCAAAGCAAAACTCACATGAGCAAGCCTAACATCAGTGGCAAAGGTAAGTATCCTTTGAAAATGTGTGTAAAAAGGCGATTACATATTTTTGAACAAAAATATGTTCTGATGTAGTATTCACACTAAGCTGATAGGCAATTATCAAGGATGAGAAAATAGCTCAAAGAATGAAGAGGCGGTCCACTGAGAGGCCATCACAAGACTAGTCCATTCAGACTACTACTGCTTTCAGTTCAGTCACTCAGTCGTGTCCGACTTTGCGACTCCATGAATCGCAGCGCGCCAGGCCCCTCTGTCCATCACCAACTCCCGGAGTTCACTCAGACTCGCGTTCATCGAGTCAGTGATACCATCCAGCCATCTCATCCTCTGCCGTCCCCTTCTCTTCCTGCCCCCAATCCCTCCCAGCATCAGAGTCTTTTCCAGTGAGTCAACTCTTCGCATGAGGTGGCCAAAGTACTGGAGTTTCAGCTTTAGCACTATTCCTTCCAAAGAATACCCAGGACTGATCTCCTTTAGAATGGACTAGTTGGATCTCCTTGCAGTCCAAGGGACTCTCAAGAGTCTTCTCCAACACCACAGTTCAAAAGCATCAATTCTTCAGTGCTCAGCTTTCTTCACAGTCCAACTCTTTCTTTCACATCTATGCATGACTACTGGAAAAAACCATAGCCTTGACTAGACAGAACTTTGTTGGCAAAGTAATGTCTCTGCTTTTTAATATGTTATCTGGGTTGGTCATAACTTTCCTTCCAAGGAGTAAGTGTCTTTTAATTTCATGGCTGCAGTCACCATCTGCAGTGATTTTGGAGCCCAGAAGAATAAAGTCTGACACTGTTTCCACTGTTTCCCCATCTATTTTCCATGAAGTGATGGGACCAGATGCCATGATCTTCGTTTTCTGAATGTTGAGGTTTCAGCCAACTTTTTCACTCTCCTCTTTCACTTTCATCAAGAGGCTTTTTAGTTCCTCTTCACTTTCTGCCATAAGGATGGTGTCATCTGCATATCTGAGGTTAGTGATATTTCTCCCAGCAATCTTGATTCCAGCCTGTGCTTCTTCCAGCCCAGCATTTCTCATGATGTACTCTGTATATAAGTTAAATTAGCAGGGTGACAATATACAACCTTGATGCACTCCTTTCCCTATTTGGAACCAGTCTGTTGTTCCATGTCCAGTTCTAATTGTTGCTTCCTGACCTACATACAGGTTTCTCAAGAGGCAAGTCAGGTGGTCTGGTATTCCCATCTCTTTCAGAATTTTCTACAGTTTATTGTGATCCACACAGTCAAAGGCTTTGGCATAGTCAATAAAGCAGAAATAGATGTTTTCCTGGAACTCTCTTGCTTTTTCCATGGTCCAAAGGATGTTGGCAATTTGATCTCTAGTCATGATTTAAAAAATAATAAATCCTCAAATAGGCATATTAAAGAGCAAGTACAGTGAGGTTTCAATCAAGTAATGTCTCTTAGAAGGCTGGAAGTAACAGGGTGTAATATTCTAGGAGAAAACTTACACATTAAGATAGAAAGGAGCCAAGGACCAAAACCTGTGGGAATACTACATCTCAGCGGAGGCAGGAAAACGTGCCAAAAAGAGAGAGGAAACAGGAATTACAGGGACAAGAGACCCAAAGGAAGCACTGATAGAGGAAAAAAACAACTTAGATATTTGAAGGATTTGTTAAAGGTTAAAGTGTTAAAGACTTTTGAAGGGCTCAAAAAGAATAAGAACTCAGTTAATGACATCCTTAGTAACTGAAAAGTAGGTTATTAATGTCCTTTAAGAAAACAGCTATGTAGCCAAATTGGGGTCAGAACCAAATTACAAAGCACAGGAGAGACTGTTGGAGTAGAAGTGAATGGTCATTGGTAATGTCTTAGAGCATTTTCACTAGACATTTTCTTCTTTATTCTCTTACACAAAATTCTGTAATTTGCTTTTCAAAACAATATAACAAGTAGGTTCATGTCATGAAATTTTCTTTGATTATACTTCTGTTTCCAATAATGGTATCTGTTTATATATGTATCATAAGTCTCATTTAAGCATTTCCTATGGTAGAGCATTTAGATTCTCCTGTTTGTAACAAAAAGTATATAAACACATATTACTATGCATACTTTATTTAAAAGTAGCCAATTATTTCTGTCATTTCTTTTTTTTTTTTTTTTTTCCTGGAACAGTCTTTATTCTAAAACCATTACCAGCTCTCCACATAGAGTCACAGGGTGTTCAATTTCATCAATGGGTGACACCCAAGGAAATCACCTTCTCTGGACCCGGGTACATGTGACTGGTTTCAGAGAATTTTCACATTTTCTTTCCATTAAAACAACATGCAGACATCAATCTAATCTTATCCTATTTCTTAAAAGGTCATCCTCACCTCTCCAGAGACAGGGATGTAAATGAAACAAAAGCAAAAACACAATTGAAGGGCATCATTTTGCATCGGGTGTCTTAATGCAGTCATTAAAAACCAACACTCATATCTTAAGTTCTTTTTGCCCTTGTATCAAGTAATGCTAATATTCCTTGTACTTTCTTTTTATTTTTTATTTTTTTTTTTTTTTTTTTCTTTTAAAATTTTTATTTTAACTTTAGTTTACTTTACATTACTGTATTGGTTTTGCCAAACATTGACATGAATTCACCACGAGTGTACAAGCGTTCCCAAACATGAATCCCCTCCCACCTCCCACCCCATGCCATCCCTCTGGGTCCTCTCCTTGCACCAGTCCCAAGCATCCTGCATTCTGCATCTGACATCAACTGGCGATTCGTTTCTTGCTTGATAGTATACATGTTTCAATGCCATTCTCCCTTCTCATCCCACCCTCTCCCTCCCTCTCTCCCCCAGAGTCCAACAGTTCACTCTATAGATCTGAGTCTCTTTTGTTGTCTCGCATACAGGGTCATCATCCCCATCTTTCTAAATTCCATATATATGCGTTAGTATACTGTATTGGTGTTTTTCTTTCTGGCTTACTTCACTCTGTATAATCGGCTCCAGTTCCATCCATCTCCTTAGAACTGATTCAAATGTATTTTTTTTAAAGATCCCTGGAAAATAAATTATTTGATCTTCTTAAAGACTCAAGACAAATACTATAACATTTCTGAGCCAATTTATTTATATTAAAAAAATTCTTTTTCTGAGCCAATTTAACCTCTCACCAGTAGAATGCTGCAAACACCATTGTTATTAGGACCAATCATTTTCAATTTAAAATGTTAGATTATTTGATATTTAAAAATCAAATTCATTTCTTGTAACTCATTTTTATGGCATTTTATTTTTAAATTTCACCTAAGTATTTTTATTGGCTTTCAAAATGTTACCTTTGTTGTCCAGTGTTTTAAAATCACTTTCCATTGAAGAATGACTTTTATCGATAATTTATGAGATAAATTATATAAATATTAAAGATATTCACTGTTGTCATATTTCTTATACACCTTTGATCAACTATGGTCATCCATTGAGATGATGCCACCACTCATTTGCTCAAACAAGCATCTATTTCTTGTGTATAGTTCTGTAGATAGGCTGTTTCTCTGCTGGGTTCACCTGCAATTGGCTGGACTGGTCCCATGATGCAAGTTTATATTTAACATCAGCTCCATTTGTCACTGCATCCTCTGTGGCTGCACAGAACATTTTCTCATGTGATATGACTGTTCCGTTGCTCAGTCGTGTCTGATTCTTTGAGACCTCATGGACTGCAGCACACCAGGCATCGCTGTCCTTCACAATCTCCTGGAGCTTGTTCACATTCATATCCATTGAGTTGGTGATGCCATCCAACCATCTTGTCCTCTGGCATCCCCTTATCCTCCTGCCTTCAATCTTTCTCAGCACCAGGGTCTTTTCCAGTACGTCAATTCTTCGCATGAGGTGGTCAAAGTATTGGAGCATCAGCTTCAGAATCAGTCCTTCCAAAGAACACTCAGGGCTGATCTCCTTTAGGATGGACTGGTTGGATCTCCTTGCAGTCCAAGGGACTCTCAAGAGTTTTTTCCAACACCACAGTTCAAAAGCACCAATTCTTCTGCACTCAGCCTTCTTTATGGTCCAACTCTCACATCCATACATGACCACTGGAAAAGCCATAGCACTGACCAAATGGACCTTTGTCAGCAAAGTAATGTCTCTGCTTTTTAATATGCTGTCTGGGTTGGTCATAACTTTCCTTCCAAGGAGCAAGGATCTTTTAATTTCATGATTGCAATCACCATCTGCAGTGATTTTGGAGCCCAAGAAAATAAAGTCTCTCATTGTTTCCATTATTTCCCCATCTATTTGCCATGAAGTGATGGGACTGGATGCCATAATATTAGTTTTCTGAATGTTGAGCTTTAGGCCAACTTTTTCACTCTCCTCTTTCACTTTCATCAAGAGACTCTTTAGTTCTTCACTTTCTGCCATAAGGGTGGTGTCATCTGCATATCTGAGGTTATTGACATTTCTCCCGGCAATCTTGATTCCAGCTTGTGCTTCTTCCAGCCCAGCGTTTCTCTTGATGTACTCTGCATAGAAGTTAAATAAGCCAGGTGACAATATACAACCTTGACGCACTCCTTTTCCTCTTTCAGGGACACCAAATGATGTAATAGGTTAGTAACTTTAAAACTAATCAAATGCATGATTCTGTTTGTCATTTTCCTCGGCTGAGCACACAATGATTTAAATTTTACTCAGTATAATCATTATTGAGGAATCTAAGATAATATGACCTACATGTTTATCTTTGATGACTTACCTGAATGCAGGAATGGTGCTTGGCCGTTCTGGCAAAGAATTTCTTTCCAATATCAGATTTATTACATGAGCAACTTGCAGAAACTGATCAATCCAATGGTGATGGAATTTTCTAGAATATATTTGTAGTGTCTGTGCAGTTAAAGTGTGAGTGTGAGTGTGCTCAGTTGCTCAGTCATGTCTGACTCTTTGTGACCCCATGGACTGTAGCCTGCCAGGCTCCTCTGTCCATGGGATTCTCCAGGCAAGAATACAGGAGTGTTTACCATTTCCTCCTTCAGGGGGTCTTCCCAACCTGGGGATCGAACCTGCATCTCCTTTGTCTCCTGCATTGGCAGGCAGATTCTTTACCACTGAGCCACCTGCGAAGTCCCTTAAAGTGGGCAAACTCTACACTTTAGATGTCACGGATAGTAGAAGAGACTTTCTGCAGCTCTGAAAATATAGTGCTTGGCTTATGTTTCGTTACCTGCAGGTCCACTCAACCCATATCAGCAGCAATCTAACACCTGATGGAATTTGTTAACCAACTGAAAATTAAATCACAAAGTAGAACATTGCATTAGGAGATCTTGGTTCATGGCAAAATTACTCCTTCTTTCATACAAAGAAAACTGGTGCCTGAAGTAGAAACTAAAAGTGAAAATTACCATTTTTCTCTCCCAAAATAAAGAAGACATTTTTAACTAGTCCATACCACTTGTAAAGATGCCACAGGCAAAATCCTCCTTTAAAGGGTATAATAACTTTGACAGTCTTAACATTTGTATTTCAAATTAAGTGTCTGTGTGGGGCAATCTTATTCATATGTTGAAATGTTTCCTAAACATGAGGTGTGATTATATTTATTTGACATTTTCTCAGCAATATGCTTAACATATATACAAGTGAGAAAATTTTTTAAGTCAATTCACATAAGTCATATCAGTAATAAAATTTTTCCAACATTTAGGATGTCTGGAGAGTATCAACTACAGCATACTTGGTCAACTGAAATCATATGTAAAGCTGAACCCATTGTAGTGATGCTATGCTATCTAAGCATTTTGACTGTCATTTGTTTATAGTAAATCAAATTTACTCTCCTACGGCTGGGGAAGAAGCCCCCTCTTCAATGGCCCAGCTTTGATTGTAGACCTTGTTTGGATCATTTTACTCTCGACACTCAAATTTCCAATTATTTAAATTAAATTTGAATTATTTAAAATGCCCAAATATGTGTTCCTCTCAGATGTTTCCTCTCATGTACAATGTTGAGACAGGCTTTGTCTGGTCCTTGATTGACACAAAAGAAACAAGAAGAGTTTAGACTCAATGGTACCCTCTGTTGGAATTTTCTTGTATCCTGTTTAGCCCTGCTGTGGTTTCTTCCCTCGGATAGGACATTACTGGTTAATTGACTAAAATAACACAAATATTTCCTGCCCAGGTTGGATACAGTTAGATTCAAATTAGATATCTAAATATTGAGTGATCCATTAATACAGGTTAAGATATCTTAAATGTGGGAGAGGCAAGAATTCTGCTTCTGTATCTTCTGCTGTGAATTGGATGACTGTGTCCCCTCATAATTCACACGTTGAAATCTAATCCCCTGACTTCCTTGGTAGTTCAGTGGCTGAAAATCCACCTGCCCATGCAGGGGACACAGGTTCGATCCCTAGTCCAAGAAGATTCCATGTGCCACGGGAAACAGCCTGTGCAGCACAACTACTGAAGCCCGAATGCTCTGGAACCCACGCTCCCCAACAAGAGAAGCTACCGCAGAGAGTAATCTATGCACCACGATGAAGCCAAAATTAAATAAATAAATACTAAAATTAAAAAAAAAAAATTGAATCCTCTATGTGGTGGTGTTAGGAGGTGGGACGTTTGGCAAGTGATTAGGTCATGAGGGTGGAGCCCTCATGAATAGTGTTGATGTCCTTAAAAGGACACCCCAGAGTGATCCGTCACCCCTTCTGCTACATTGAAGGCACTGTGAAAAAAATGGCTGCCTACAAACCAGGATGGAGGAGGGAAATGCTACCCACTCCAGTATTCTGGCCTAAAGAATTCTGTGGACTCTATAGTCCATGGGATTGCAAAGAGTTGGACACGACTAAATGAACTTCACTTTCACTTTTTACTTTCATAAACCAGGAAGTGGACTCTCACCAGACACCACATCTGCCAGCAGCTTGATCTCAGACTTCTCAGTCTTCAGAACTCTGAGAAGTAAATTTTAATTGTTTATGTCATTGTTAACAAAACAATGGTGTTTTGTTATAACAATGCAATTGACCTAGGTCACTCTCTCAACCTAAACCCCTATAACTCTGATTGAAATACATTATAAAACCATTTCTGACATTATGTACCTGGCCTCAAAGTACAGTAATGTTTTATAAAACATTTAGCTATTTGGTTGCACTGGGTCTTAGTTACGGCATGTGAGATCTCTGACCTTCCTTGTGGCATGGAGGACCTTTAGCTGCATTACGCAGGATCTTTTTTATTTTTCCAAGTTGTGGCATGTGGTATCTAGTTCTCTGACCAGAGACTGAACCCAGGTCCCCTGCATTGGGAGTGTAGAGTCTTAGCCACTGGACCACCAGGAAAGTCCCTACAGTGATCTCCGAGATAAGAAAAATAAGAAAACATAATCCCACATTTGTCTTGCCATTCAGACTGCAAGCCATTTCCGCACTATGGCATAGGGAAGTGGTACGGTGGTAAGAAGCAGAACAAAATGAAAGTTTTGCTAACCTGAAAAGACAGAGCAAAGAATTCCTGGCTGTTGAATCAGATGAAATTTTGTGTGTCAGGATACTTGGAAGGAGAAAGTGCACAGAGAGGAACCCTGAAGTCTGCCCAGTGGTCCTTTGAGTCTTTAGCTAGAACTGAGCTGTGAATGGGCTTCCCAGGTGGTGCTAGTGGTAAAGAACCTGCCTGCCAATGTAGGAGATTTAAGAGATGAGGGTGTGATCCCTGGATTAGGAAGATTCCTTGGAGGAGGAAATGGCAACCCACTCCAGTATTCTTGCCTGGAGAATTCCATGGACAAAGGAGCCTGGCAAGCTACAGATCATGGGATTGCAAAGAGCTGGATGCAACTGAAGTGACTTAGCATGCTAGTATGCACCAGCTGTGCATGTTCCAGGCAAGACTATGTCATGCGTAGCAGAGTGTGGCTCCAGGAATGGGAGCTGCACAGAAATAAAGAGATCACATATCTCAAAGATATGGAAATTCCAGTTCAGCCAGAATGGAAAGACATGATTAAGCAACTTAGATAATAAGTATAGACCAAAGAAAAGTGATATTTTGGGATTAAGGAGTGTGTCCTAGGAAAAGGGACAAGCCCTAGGACAAAAGGAAAATCCAGTCCAGGTCTGCTGTAGCAAAGCATTGTTGTTGTTCAGCCGCTCAGTTGTGTCCATCCCTTTTCGACCTTATGGACTGCAGCACTCCAGGCTTCCCTGCCCTTCACTGTCTCCCGGAGTCTGCTCAAACTCATGTCCATTGAGTTGATGATCCCATCCAACCATCTCATCCTCTGTTGTCCCCTTCTCCTGCCCTCAGTCTTTCCCATCATCAGGGTCTTTTCCAATGAGTTGGCTCTTTGCATCAGGTGGCCAAAGGACTGGAGCTTCAGCTTCAGTATCAGTCCTTCCAGTGAATACTCAGGGTTGATCTCCTTTAGGACTGACTGGATGGATCTCCTTGCTGTCCAAGGGACTCTCAAGAGTCTTTTTCTGCACCACAGTTGAAAGGCATCAGTTCTTTGGTGCTCAGCCTTTTTTTATTGACCAGCACTCACAGCCATATATGACTCTGGAAAAACCATAGCTTTGATTATACGGACATTTGTTGGCAAAGAAATGTCTCTACTTTTTAATATGTTGTCTAGGTTTGTCATTGCTTTTCTTCCAAGGAGCAAGCATCTGTTAATTTCCTGACTGCAGTCACTAGCCAAGCATCAGTTCAGATCAGTCACTGATCATGTCCGACTCTCTGTGACTCCATGGACTGCAGCACACCAGGCTTCCCTGTCCATCACCAACTCCTGGAACTTACTCAAACTCATGTCCATTGAGTCAGTGATGCCATCCAACCATCTCAGCCTCTGTCGTCCCCTTCTCCTCCTGCCCTCAATAGCATAATTCAATGCTAATAAGATCAAGAGGGTGTTCCAGTAATTTAATGGCTGTCCAAACAAAACTCAACATACTTCAAAGAAAGACAACCTACCACACATACACTATAACAAAACATTCACAAAGTTTTGTATACAGAAAAAAAAAAAAAAAAAAAAGAATTAGGCATGCAAACAGAAGCCAGAAAACTTGACCAATGATCAAGGAAGAAAAAAATAAAAGCAATAGAAACAGACCCTGAAATGACCAACATGTTGGAATTCGCAGTCTAGATGTTAAAATTCTTACTATAATGTTACTCAAGAATTTAAAAGAAAGTATTAATATAAAGGGAATATTTGACAAGAGCTGTTGTTGTTGTTCAGTCTCTAAGTTGTGTCAACTATTTTTGAGCCCATAGACTGCAGACACTTCCCTGATAGCTCAGTTGGTAAAGAATCCACCTGCAATGCAGAAGACCCCTGTTGATTCCAGTGTCAGGAAGATCTGCTGGAGAAGGGATAGGCTACCCAGTCCAGTATTCTTGGGCTTCCCTTGTGGTTCAGCTGGTAAAGAATCCACCTGCAATGTGGGAGATCTGGGTTCAATCCCTGGGTTGGGAAGATTCCTTGGAGAAGGAAAAGGCTACCCACTCTAGTATTGTAGCCTAGAGAATTCCATGGACTGTATACTTCACAGGGTCGCAAAGAGTTGGACACAACTGAGCAACTTTCACTTCACAGACTGCAGATGCCAGGCTTCTCTGCCCCTCACTATCTCCCAGAATTTGCTCAGATTCATATACACTGAGTCAGTGATACTATCTAACAACCCATCCTCTTCCACCTCCTTCTCCTTTTTCCCTCAATCTTTCTCAGCACCCAGGTCTTTTCCAATGAGTCAGCTGTTCACATCATGTGGCCAAAGTATTGGAGCTTCAGCTTTAGCATCAATTGTTCCAATGAATATTCAGGGTTGATTTCCCTTAGGATTGACTGGTTTGATCTCCTTGTTATCCAAGGGACTCTCAAGAATCTTCTCCAGCATCACAGTTCAAAAACATCAATTTTTCAGTGCTCAGCTTTCTTAATGGTCCAACTGTACATAGCTGTACATGACTACTGGAAAAGACAACTTTGACTAAAGGGACCTTTGTCAACAATAGACTGAAATAGCACTAAATCTAAACATTAAAAAGGAGCTAGAGGAGATTGAGTGGATTTTGAAAGTTCTAGTTCCAGGATAGTAGCAAGAGGATCCCTGTGGACTCTCTACCCAGAAAAATCAAGCATAACTAAATTATTAGAAGAACCAAACTGTTTAAAGTCTTGGGAAATTTGTCCAGAAGGAAATGAAAGCGTATCAAGAATATCTGCTTAAGCTCTGCTGAACAGTGATAGCATGTGCAATTTTAAATACAACCCCCTCTCTTCCTCACTCCTCCCAACTCAGCAAGATGAAAACTCCACTCCAGGTGGGTGCAGAACACAGGGCTTCTTCTTCTTCTGGGCTTCTGTTGAAAGTTATAGTATGGCTATGTTCTGAGTGTTTGTGTCCCACTGAAATTCATGTTAAGATTCTAACCCCCAAAGGTGATGGGAATTAAAAGTGAGACCTTTAGAAAGCATGAAAGTCATGAGGGTGAAATCCTCATGAATGGGATTAATGACTTAAGTAGTTCCAGAAGATCCGTCACTCCCTTCCACCATGTGAGGATACATGAGAAGTCTGACATCTAGAAGAGACCCCTTACCTGACCATGCTGAAACCCTGATCTCAAACTTCCAGCTTCTAGAACATGAAAGATAAACTGTTTCTGTAAACTATCTAACCTGTGGTATTTTATATAGAAACTAAAATGGACTAAAACAAGTATCTCCCTGGGATGGCAGGCCCCCAGGATTCTCATGACTTCCACATATATGTTGTTGAGACCGAACTCCAGATGAGTCCAACTGAGAGGAGATCCTTTCTTCCACCGACATCCCACTGATAAGACAGAGGCTCAGCCTCAAGCCTAGATGCTGAGATGCAACCTCAAGACTGGAATGCTGAGAACACTGAAAACCTAACTGCTTTCTCCCCAGTTCATTTGGTGGGCAGAGTCCAGGGCAGAGAGGCAAGCCAAGAATACCAAAGGTTCCTCCATTCACTCAGCACCCTGCTTTTAATATGAGACTATGAAGAACTGATCAACTATCCATGCCCCAGATCCAGAATCATAGTTCAGAAATTTGGCCCAAAGGAATCAAGAGACATAAAACAGAAAGCTTTGATAATCTCCCCAAATGAACTAAGCTTTTGGAAGAACAGAGTGTGAGCCCAATAAGCCCAACAAGCCTTTTAAAAGCAATGGTGGTTTTGGTGCTAACCAATTAAGAGGAGCCAGGTAATTTCATGAAACATACAGGCTAAACTACTGGCCAGTTAGATTGCCAGTGAGAAGCAGTTAAAGAGACAGTGAAGAAGAGCCCTATTAGGGTCAGAACAAACCTCAAACACTGACCTCAAAAACTACCCCCACAAAGCAGTCTGAATCTAATCAGATCAGTCTGTGGAGCAATGTATTCACCCGGGCATTGCTGAAATCAAAAGAGCCCTCATCTGGAACTTAGTAGCATGTAACATCTGGAAGCAATTAGGGAAAGAGAAAGTCAGAGAGAGCCTTGCTAAAACTACTGTCATCCCAGGGTGACAGTGCATGCCCCAAAGCTGTACTTTTTGAACAGTAACATCAGAAGCTTATACTGCAGAGCAAAGTCACTAACAAATATTAGTTTTAATAGTTTTTAGTAGATTCTGCAGAAATTTTTATCTAAAAGATAGGGCTTCTACAAAGAGATAGTTCTACTTTATACATAAGCATAAAAAGTAAAAAAAGCATGCAATTATCTCAATAGAAGGAGAAAAAGATGATAAAATGAAACATCCATTCATGGGAAAATTTTTTAAATGTAGGAGTAGACATAAAGTCCCACAATCTGATAAAGAGATCTATGAAAACCTACAACAAACACTATAATCAATGCTAAAATAGGAAACTCATTTCCCCTAATTTTAGGAACCAAGCCACCACAATATAAACAAAAAAAGGTACAAATGGGAAAAGAAAAATTGAAATCATTTTATTCACAGATGACCTGTGGGTTTGTGTGAAAGTCCTATGGGATCTAAAATTTTTACTACAAGTAAAATTTGGCAAGGTGATAGCAGATTAATACACACATATTAATTGTGTTACTATATACTTGCAAAATATAATTAGAAAATTAAATTTTAAATGCTATTTAAAAGAGCATCAAAAAGATTTTCCAGGAGCATGAGGTGCAGTGTACAGTCTCCACAAATGGATTTGTGCAGACATAGCAAGATGTACTGCCACTTAACCTCAGCAGCAGCAGTAGGTGGGGCTTGAGAATTAAGTAGATGGGAGATCTATCAGCGTGCATTCAGCAAGGAAATCTTACTCCTGGAGTAGTCTCTGTGGGTCATACACTTGGAGGGCTTTTTGAAGGTCCCAGCTTTCAGTCTGGCATCCTTAAAACACTCAGATTGCCCAGAAGTAAAAAAGACTGGAAATTACAAAGACCGTGCCTCCTTCAGGTTTGAATGTGAAGATATTGGGCTACCCTGGTGGTTCAGCAGTAAAGAATCTTCCTGCCATGCAGGAGATGCAGGTTTGATCCTTGGGTTGGGAAGACCCCCTGGAGGAGGGCATGGCAACCCACTCCAGTACTCTTGCCTGGAGAATTCCTTGGACAGAGGAGCCTGGCAGGCTACAGTCCAGAAGGTTGCTAAGAGTCATATACAACTAAAGCTACTGGGCATGCGCCCATGTGAAGATGATTGCCAGGACAGTGACTGAAACAACAAACAACTCTCATCTTGGCAAAGAATCTTCAAATGTCAGTTTATGTCATCCGAAAATTTTCTTCTCCTTTTCCTTTTCTTTGGTTGTTGTTGAATACTTCATGCACAAAGAGAGAGCAAGCAACTGACTTGTTTAATTTTTGCTATGGTTGCTATTCTTTCCTGTTATCTAACTTAATAGAACTTTGTGTGGTAGGAAAGGGCTTCCCCAGTGGCTGAGCCCGAGGGTTCAATCCCTGGATTGGGAAGATTCCCTAGAGTAGGGCACTGCAACGAAGATTCCCTAGAGTAGGGCGCTGCAACCCACTCCAGTATTCTTGCCTAGAGAATCCCATGGACAGGGGAGCCTGGCAGGCTACAGTCCACAGCGTTGCAAAGAGTCAGACACAAATGAAGTGACTTAGCATGGCACATGGTGGGAAAGGTGCCTGTGGGGTGATGCACATTTAGGATACATAGAGGAGGAGACACTGTAGCAACAGCTTCTGTGACCGGCCCTTTGGGCACTCACCTCTGTGTTCAATCACTCTTAATGACAACATGACTTTATAACTGTATTAAACTAATGCAAATAATTTGGATATTTTATTTTGTTTCTGACTGCTAGGACAATGTTAGCCCTTAACCAAGCATATGCATCTTTTCCTTTTTCTTTTTCTAGGTACAGCTATAACATATTTGGATATAGCAAATGTTTTACTATTCTTGCAGCCTTGATACTTAGGATGATTTGTAAAACATAAATTTTTGTGAGATTTCAAAGATTAAGTTTAATTTGATAATGTTATTTATAGATTTAAAAAATGTGATCATTGCAAGTCTGTTGGGGGGGGGAATTACTGTATAAAATAACTTAGAATAAACATTTTTCATCAGTTTGGGAAGAAACCTCCCCCCAACCCTTCAATTTAAAGCCCAGGATGTTCTATTTTCAAAGACATCATATACTACCAGCAGAATAGTATAAAAATAAGAGAATACTTAAACAAAAGCTCAAAATGAAAAAGGAATTTAAAACAAAAGAAAAGTAAGAAGAAAACAGCTAAATTAGGGGTAAACCATGATATTTCTTCACTGGTCTTATTGAAAGAGGAAAAAAATATCTCAAGGGCCAATCATCTGAACTCTGAGTTGCCAGGTTTTATCAAAAAAGAAAAAGGGGTTTTAGGTACTCTGGCTCTCTGAAGATGATTCTGTATAGCGAAGGGCACACAGCAGTTTGTACATCAACACTGATGAAGACATGAAAATTGCCAAGTGGCTGCAACAGAGAGTGATGATAAAATAGTTTTCAAACAGCTCACATCTGATATAAAAGAGGAAATTGTTGTTGTTGTTTCATCACTAAGTTGTGTCTGACTCTTGCGACCCCGAGGACTGTAGCTTGCCAGGCTCCTTTGTCCATGGGATTTCCTGGCAAGAATTCTGGAGTGGGTTGCCACACCCTTCTCCAGAGGATCTTCTCCACCTAGGGGTCAAACCTGTTTCTGCTGAACTGGCAGGTGGATTCTTCACCCCTGAGCCACCAGGGAAGCTCCAAAGAGGAATTACCAGGGATGTAATCACTATACACATTCTGGAGCATGAAAAATGAAGATTAGACCATCAGAATAAATGACACACATTCTGAACATATTATATATTTTTTTCTGAAAATGTGATTGCTGTTCAGTCTCTCAGTCATGTCTGACTCTGCAACCCCATGGACGGTAGCATGCCAAGCTTCCATGTCCTTCACCATCTCCTGGAGCTTGCTCAAACTCATGTCCATTGAGCTGGTGATGCCATCCAACCATCTCCTCCTCTGTCATCCCCTTCTCCTTCTGCTTTCAATCTTTCCCAGCATCAGAATCTTTTCTAATGAGTCAGCTCTTCATATCAGGTGACCAAAGTATTGAAGCTTCAGCTTCAGCATCAGTCTTTCCAAAGAATATTTAGAATTGATTTCCTTTAAGATTGAATGGGTTGATCTTATAGTCCAAGGGACTCTCAAGAGTCTTCTCCAGCACCAAAGTTCAAAAACATCAATTCTCTGGTGCTGGCACCAAAGTGCCAGCTCTCACATCCATACATGACTACTGGAAAAACCATAGTTTCAATATATAGAATTTTGTTGGCAAAGTAATGTCTTTCCTTTCTAATATGCCATCTAGGTTGGTCATAACTTGTCTTCCAAGGAGCAAATGTCTTTCAATTTGATGGCTACAGTCACCATCTGCCGTGATTTTGGAGGCCAAGTAAGTCTGTCACTGTTTCCACTGTTTCACATCTATTTGCCATGAAGTGATGGGACCAGATGCCATGATCTTCATTTTGTGAATATTGAATTTTAAGACAGGTTTTTCACTCTCCTCTTTCACCTTCATCAAGAGACTCTTTAGTTCCTCTTCGCTTTCTGCCATAAGGGTGGTGTCATCTGCATATATGAGGTTACTGATATTTCTCCTGGCAATTTTGATTCCACTTTGTGCTTCATCCAGCTTGGCATTTCACATGATATACTCTGCATATAAGCAGGGTGACAATATACAGCCTTGAGGTACTCCTTTCCCAATTTAGAACCAGTCCATTGTTCCATGCCTAGAATGTGATAATTAGGACTGATTCTTTACATTTTGATAGTGCAATGGAATGTGACCATTGAAAAGATTTGGGGAATAGAAATTTATTGTTGTTTTGAGTAAATAAGGGAAAGGATAAGCAATTTTAACTTGCCCACTCTTGCTGAAATGCAAAGATGCCTAACAAGCTCACAGTGGCTAGCCTCATGCTGCCTCTTTGTTCTGTTGGTCTCTTCTAGTTTATTTTGCAGATCTCACAGCTCTTCTTAGTTACTCCACTTAGTTAGAAGTCACAATGTTAACTGTAGGCTTATGTACTAACCTACAACCTCAGTCGTCACCACCAGTCCTTGTTGACATCTTTACATTATGGTTGACATCTCTAAACAGTGTACACTTATCCATTAAAGGCACTTCAAAGTTCAACATCCAATGGTTAATTTGGAAAGCTAAATTAAGCTAGAGAGTAAAGAGGCATTTCAAACATTATTGCAGATTTATTTATTGCATATGACTTATTTTTACCAACAATGTCAATTTTTTTGATGAGCTAGGATGGATCAATAAACATTGTTTCATAATGGTAGTTACTACCATTTTGTAATAGTTACATCACTGTACAATTACATTCCAAGATTTAAACACTGTCCAGAAAATAATTTTCTTTTCTATAATTTGTCTGAATGCAAGTGGGACTTACAAATCTTGAAATAAATAGTGGGATTTTGCCTCATCAATTAAAAAATATAGCAACAAAAATATAATACAAGAATGCTTATTTGATTGTGCTTCACTTTATTGAGGTTTCCATGTACTACATTTTTTATAAGTTGAAAGTTGTGGGCTTCCCAGGTGGCCTGGTGGTAAAGAATCTTCCTGCCAATGCAGGAGATGCAAGAGATTCGGGTTTGATCTTTGAGTCAGGAAGATCCCCTAGAGTAGGAAATGGCAACCTACTCTAGTATTCTTGCCTGGAAAATTCCATGGACAGAGGAGCCTAGCCGGCTATAGTGCTTGGAGTCATAAAGAGTCGGACATGACTTAGCGACTGAGCACACTCACACACGTGCTATACAAGTGTATTTGAGCCATTTTTCCAAAACTGTTTTAAGTCATGGTATTACCTTTTTTTTTTTTTTAAGACATACGCTACCGCATATATTTTAGACATATGCTACTGCATATGCTGGACTGGATGAAGCACAAGCTAGAGTCAAGATTACTGGGAGAAATATCAATAACCTCAGATATGCAGATAATACCACCCTTATGGCAGAAAGCGAAGAAAAGCTAAAGGGTCTCTTGATGAAAGTGAAAAAGGAGAGTGAAAAATCCGTCTTAAAATTCAACATTTTTAAAACAAAGATAATGGCATCTCATCCCATCACTTCATGGCAAATAGATGGAGAAACAATGGAAACAGTGAGAGACTTTATTTTCTTGGGCTCCAAAATCACTGCAGATGGTGACTACAGCCATGAAATTAAAAGATGCTTGCTCCTTGGAAGCAAGAGTCTATGACCAACCTAGACAGCATATTAAAAAACAGAGACATTACTTTACCAGCAAAGGTCCATCTAGTCAAAGCTATTGTTTTTCCGGTAGTCATGTACAGACGTGAGTATTGCACTATAAAGAAAGCTGAGCACCAAAGAATTGATGCTTTTGAAATGTGGTGTTGGAGAATAATCTTGACAGTCTCTTGGACTGCAAGGAGATCCAAACAGTCAATCCTAAAGGAAATTAGTCCTGAATATTCATTGGAAGGACTGATGCTGAAGCTGAAACTCCAAAACTTTGGCCACCAGGTGCAAACAACTGACTCATTTGAAAAGACACTGATGCTGGGAAAGATTGAAGGTGGGAGGAGAAAGGGACGACAGAGGATGAGATGGTTGGGTAGCAACATCGACTCAATGGACATGAGTTTGAGTAAACTCCAGGAGTAGGTGATGGACAGGGAAGCCTGGCGTGCTGCAGTCCATGGGGTCACAAATAGCTAGACATGACTGAGTAGCTGAACTGAACTGCACTGAACCGCATATTGAATAAAATTCAGCAGAGTGTAAACATAACCATTATATGTGCTAGGAAAGCAAAACATTTATGTGACTTGTTTTACCACAATGTTTGCTGTCTTGTGATGGTCTGAAACCAAACCCATAATATCTCCAAAGATATGCCTATTTTTAGGAATCAACTTGCAAAAAATATGCATAATTTTTTTCATGAAAATAAAATGCCACTGAGAGAAAAGATTTAAATATAGGAGCATATCAAATCATGTTTGTAAGTTAGACAAAAATATTGTTTTCATGTCTTTTGACATTGATCTATAGATTCAATGAATTACATGGTACAATATGTCAAGTAGATTCTAACATTTATTTGGAAATGAAAAGGACCTAGAATAGCAAAAACTTATCTTGAAAGAGAAAAACACAGTTGCAAGACTTATGCCCACTTGATTTAAAGACTTACATAAAGCTACAAGAATCAAGACAGAAAGAGTTTAGCAAGACAGTAGACAAATAGATCAACAGTACAAAACAGGGAGTCCAGAAATAGACTAATCTGTGTTTATTGAACCAACTTTCAAGAATAATGTCAAACCTACTAATGGGGAAAGAAAATCTTTTCAATAAATAATATTGCAGCATTTAGATGAAGAAATGAAACAGCAATTAAGTCCTATCTCACACCATTGAAAATAGCCCTAAACTTTGAAGCAAAATCTATAAAATTTCTCAAAGCAAACATCAAATAATATCTTCGTGATCTGGGGGCTAGACAGGATTCTTAGAGACACAACATGCATTAACCATGCAATTTTCAAAAATGAAAAATTAGACTTCATCACAGTTTAATATTTCACTCTTCAAGAAATACTAGGACAATAATGAAAATATGTCCTTATTTTCTGGGTGAAAATTTTAGGTAGATAGATATTTCATCTCTGTCTCTGAAAGAGGGCTTAAACTCCTACAGCTTTAAAAACTCAAATACAGATATAGAATATCTATACCCATGGTAGAAGTACTATATGATTGCCACAATGGTGCTACTACAACATGTAGCAGGATGTTAACATGTAGCAAAAATACTAAACAGAGAGGCAGCTGAAGAGCCAGACTGCTTCTGTAGCTATTTGAATGCCTGAAATTACTGGTACCTTCCTCCAATTATTTTTAAACTGTGAATGATGTCCCCAAGGATATTAAGAGTATCAGAGCACAAATATTTAGAAAATGAACAACAGTCCCTCCAACAAAATTTCAGACTAGCCGGGAATGGAAGGGTAGAAAGGCCTGTGAATGGAAAACTGAGATAACCGTGTTCTAGGACTAGCAGCTCTGCTATTCTAAATTCTGTGCAAATTCGACCAAACCATAGCCTCATTAAGTCTCATTTTCCTTTTGTGAAATATGAAATTTGGACAGTAAAATCCCTTATATTTCTTCCAAATCTAAAATCCTATGATTTATTCCTCCATCCACTCATTTCATATATTAGCCATTTATTGGTAACTGCTATTTATTGGCAATGGCACCCTACTCCAGTACTCTTGCCTGGAAAATCCCATGGACGGAGGAGCCTAGTAGGCTGCAGTCCCTGGGGTCGCTAAGAGTCAGGCATGACTGAGCGACTTCACTTTCACTTTTCACTTTCATGCATTGGAGAAGGAAGTGGCAACCCACTCCAGTATTCTTGCCTGGAGAATCCCAGGGACAGAGGAGCCTTGTGGGCTGCCGTCTCTCGGGTCGCACAGAGTTGGACACGACTGAAGCGACTTAGCATAGCATAGCATAGCTAGCTATATTTGCTAAGCACCATTAACATGCAAACGAATAAAAGAATCACTACACTTACTAAACTCAATCCTGTTGAAAAGACATATAAACCAACTAAAGACATTTACAGATGGCTAACGGGATTCAGATCCAAGGATTGCTCAAGCAGGATTTGAAAGTACTGGTGTGTCCAAGAGCAGCAAATGGTCCCACACGGAAGTGCTATGGTGTGAGGCAGTCCATGGGTGATGGTGCATTGGTGGAGGGGAGTGATGGCCTGGAAGGGTGGGCTATGCCAAGGAGCTTGGGCTTTTTTCTTTAAAGTCTTTTGAGAATCTTCAACATTCCCTTTCCTCTTCTTTTTTAAAAACAAATATCTGTTTTGGAAAAAAAATTTTTAGAAATATACTGAGTTGATTATAAATTACTTGGCAGTGGTTTAAACTGAATATGTTCTTTAAAACACTATTTTAAAAAAAGTTTCCGTAATGAATCTACTCCATGTTGAGATATTTGGTTTCTATCCTGGAAATAGTTTTTCCTTTCTTTTAAATCTGCAGGGTGTCACTCAAAAAACCCTGACACACCATTAGAAATACAAAGTTTTTCCAGGCAGTTTGACTAAAAGATGTGAAGGAGAGTCAGCTCATGCAACTAATATATATATATACACACACACATATATATATATATAAAATCTTCTCTGCTGAAATTAACTATTCCTCTCATTTCCTTTCCTTTTTGTGATACAAAAGAATATGTACTTTAAGTTAGATAAAAATAAATTTAAAATAAGAATGTTTTCAAAGCCATGTGCTTAGATCTGTCATAGTTTTCACACAGTGAAACCTGCTGCTCTATTCCCATTTATGTTGGCAAACTCACAGTAAGCTATACTGGCAGAAACACCAGCAGGGTAACATTTTGGGATACTGACATAATAAATAGGAGTTGGCTGAATATTCAAACAGACCAATTAAATCTATTTTGTTTTGCTTATAGCCGAATGGCTTAAGCTATATTTCACAATATGCAGCACATGTAAATATACCATTTATGGACTATCTTTGTATTGTAGGATAATGCTGCAGGTTAACACTTATTTAGGCATGCATTTTGAAATACGTTTGGAAAGGTATTTTCTTATTTTTTTAAATTGGAAGATAATTGTTTTACAATGTTGTGTTAGTTTCTGCTGTACAACCAAGTAAGTCAGCTACATATATATATATATATATATATATATATATATCCCCTCCTTCTTGAGCCTCCCTCCAAGTCATCCCCATCCTACCCTTCTAGGTCATCACAGAACACTGAACTGAGGTCCTTGTGTTATACAGCAGCTGGAACTAATTTCCAGTGTTCACCTTACATGGTCTTCTAAAGTCTTCATAGAAGCCACTAGGCAAATACAGTAATAAAGATACAGTATATGAATAAGTCAGGATTTGGTCAGAAAAATAGAAACTATTGGTTGGTATTTTAAGCAAGAAAAGGTATAATACAGGGAATTTTGGTTTTACACAATTATTGCAAAGTCGAGGAAGCTAAAAAGAGCATCAAACAATCTGAAAATAGAAGAACCCAAATAAACCTCCACCAATGATACATGCTGCCTAGAGCATTGCAGAAGCACACCTGAAAGCCACTGGCAAAACCCCCTATCTGCCATCTGCAGATGCCCAGCTGCTCCTGGAGATAATGGCTTCTCTATATTTTCCACTTCCAAATCTCACACAAAGGCCTTCCACTGGGAGAATTGAAACCAAATCCCTATTGGTCAGTAAATCTAGTTAACGTAGCTTCCAAACTGTCAAATTCCATGTTACAAGACACAGTTTAAAAGAACAGGAATCCTACTACATATCAAGACACAACATCTAGTTGTAGAATTGCCTTATGACCCAACAATCCCACTGCTGGGCATACACACCGAGGAAGCCAGAATTGAAAGAGACACGTGTACTCCAATGTTCATTGCAGCACTGTTTATAATAGCCAGGACATGGAAGCAACCTAGATGTCCATCAGCAGATGAATGGATAAGAAAGCTGGGGTACAGATACACAATGGAGTATTACTCAGCCATTAAAAAGAATACATTTAAATCAGTTCTAATGAGGTGGATGAAGTAAGCCAGAAAGAAAAACACCAATACAGTATACTAACACATATATATGGAATTTAGAAAGATGGTAACGATAACCCTGCATGCGAGACAGCAAAAGAGACACAAACGTATAGAACAGTCTTTTGGACTCTGTGAGAGAGGGAGAGGGTGGGATGATTTGGGAGAATGGCATTGAAACACATATAATATCACACATGAAATGAATCGCCAGTCTAGGTTCGATGCATGATACAGGATGCTTGGGGCTGGTGCACTGGGATGTGGAGGGAGGTGAGAGGGGGGTTCAGGATGGGGAACATGTGTACACCTGTGGTGGATTCATGTTGATGTATGGCAAAACCAATACAATATTGTAAAGTAATTAGCCTCCAATTAAAATAAATAAATTTAAATTAAAAAATAAATAAAATAAAAGTTACTACAAGAATACTGGAAAAAAATAAAAGAACAGGAATCTTACTACATATCAAGACACAACATCTAGTTGGTTCTCCATACATTTTTAAAATTTAAATGTGTTTAAATTTACAAATAGCAACAATATTTTGCTTTCGACTGACCAATCGCAATGTCTCTCGACCTAACAAAGACAGATTTACTCTCTTCCTCAAAAGGCAAGGCATGAAAATTCATATGGCACGGTACCCATCTCTGGATGTTCATCCTTTTTTTGGCTCAGTTATAAGCCTTATTTGGTAGAGATTACAGGTTAAGTTAGAAGTGCAACCAGCAATGACACTCCTTATATAAACTAGTAGGAGAAGATGAAGGAGATAACCAGTTTGGCTACTATAAAATATACATAATATAGCGAACAAGAATATAAGCACCATTACTGTATCCCTTTTTGTAACTGATCGTAATGTTGTAATTGGTTTAGAACCTACATTTTCTGTTACCTATTTCATACTCACTTTATCCTTAGTCAACACTGAAGTGGATGTGGGATTTTGGTGGGCAGAATAACCCTAAACTTCATTCCTGAGTGATCCGATTACTAGTTGGGTTGTCGTGACTTTTCATTAACACCTTTTAATATTGGAAGTCGCACTCAGATAATCCTTATATTTTGTGCACATTTTTTCATACCCAGTGCTAGCATCAGCTCTACCTCCCCTTCATAATCAGGATCAGTCATCTCAGTAAATACAGTGTTTCTTTTTGTTGGTGTTGTTCTAATTTTGATGACATTGGAAGTCCAATATGACCAGGTTGAGATCTGAGCTTCAAGTTGAATATGCTCCCTGGTGGACATTCTCCTTTCTTGGGAATCAAGGTCTCAGAATCTGCAGAGCCCAAGTTATGGGAACAGGAGGCATAACTTTTGACAGAAGTTTACTAAGTGAGAAGATTGAGGACAGTCATGCCTGCTTCCAACCCTTGTTTCTCAGACAAGTGATTTCCCACTAAAGAACGAGAACCATACCCTGTTCACAGGTATAGGCATTTGGCTTAAACTTCTGCGAACTTTGGTCTGCCAGGCAGCATGAAACTGTGTCTTTCATAGGCTATTCAATTTCCCTCTCAGGCTGCTTCTATTATTGTGAAGTTAATTCCTTGGTCATGGGTGGTGAATGCATTAAAATGATAGTGAACAAAGCATCATGAAATCTATAGATGGTAGTGTAGGCAGAAGCACTTGGAGCAGAGAGGCTAATCCACAGCAAGAGGGAAAAGCTATTCTAGTGAGGATACACCACAAAAGAGTTCCAGTGTAGTCAACCTTATGTCAGATGGTTAGCTGCTCTGGAATGTGGCACTGTATCAGAGGTTCAGTGTTGGCCTCTGCTGTAGGCAGGTTGGATGCTCAGCAGTGACCATGGCCAGGCCCTCCTTGGTTAGAGGAAGCCCCAGGTTTTTGATCCTACTCCTAACCTCAATCCTACTCCCATGTCTGTTTAGTTCATGGACTCATAGAACAAGCACTTTAGTGGTTGGGAAAAGATGCTGATTGACATTCACAGTGAGTCACCTTTTAAAAATTGAAGTATAATTGATTTTCAGTGTTCTGCAAATCTCTACTGTACAGCAAAGTGATTCAGTTATACACATATATACCCTTCTTTTTAATGTTCTTTTCCATGAATGTTTATCACTGGTTACTGAATATAGTTCCCTATGCTATACTTTAGGGCCTTGTTGCTTATCCATTCTAAATGTACACAGTGAATAACTTTTGATTAGCATTCCATGGAAGAGAAATATGTTCATACATTCTGTGCATTCTGATAGCTCCATCTTTTCACCTTTGCTCTAGGATAATTGCTTCTAAAGCCTTGACCATGTGGCCAAATTGTTAGATACCACCCATGAATAGGGCTTCCCAGATGGCTCAGTGGTAAAGAATCCACCTGCCAATCAATGCAGGAGACATCAGTTCTATATCTGCATCAGGAAGACACCCTGAAGAAGGAAATGACAACCCATTCCAGTATCCTTGTCAAAAATTCCATGGACAGAGGAGCCTGGTGGGCTACAGTCCGTGGGGTGGCAAAAAGTCAGACATGACTGAGCAACTGAACAACAACCACCCAGGAATTAGTATAGATCTTTATCTCTGGTCACTCTCTTCTCTTGTGCAATGATAAACAAGAAGCTTAGAGTTCTTTGAAAGCATATCTCTTCCCTTTCACCTTTCAGGGCATCCTCTGAGGGAGCTATGGATTTGCAATGGTCCAAACGTGACACTACCCTTATGGAAGAAAGTGAAGAGGAACTAAAAAGCCTCTTGATGAAAGTGAAAGAGAAGAGTGAAAAAGTTGGCTTAAAGCTCAACATTCAGAAAACAAAGATCATGGCATCCGGTCCCATCACTTCTTGGGAAATGATGGGGAAACAGTGGAAACAGTGTCAGACTTTGTTTTTTGGGCTCCAAAATCACTGCAGATGGTGCTTGCAGCCATGAAATTAAAAGACGCTTACTCCTTGGAAGAAAAATTATGACCAACCTAGGTAGCATATTCAAAAGCAGAGACATTACTTTGCTGACTAAGGTCCGTCTAGTCAAGGCTATGGTTTTTCCAGTAGTCATGTATGGATGTGAGAGTTGGCCTGTGAAGAAGGCTGAGTGCCAAAGAATTGATGCTTTTGAACTGTGGTGTTGGAGAAGACTCTTGAGAGTCCCTTGGACTGCAAGGAGATCCAACCAGTCCTTTCTGAAGATCAGCCCTGGGATTTCTTTGAAAGGAATGATGCTAAAGCTGAAACTCCAGTACTTTGGCCACCTCATGCGAAGAGTTGACTCATTGGAAAAGACTTTGATGCTTGGAGGGATTGGGGGCAGGAGGAGAAGGGAACGACCGAGGATGAGATGGCTGGATGGCATCACGGACTTGATGGACGTGAGTCTGAGTGAACTCCAGGAGTTGGTGATGGACAGGGAGGCCTGGCGTGCTGCGATTCATGGGGTCGCAAAGAGTCGGACACAACTGAGCGACTGAACTGAACTGAACTGAAACATGACTAGTGCTAGGATATCCTGTGGAACCAGCTTAAGCCAAGAGCAATTCTTGTATTTCTCAACCAACTGGTTAGAGGAAATTCCCCATGAGGATGTAGTGTGAGTTGAGGGAGAGGTAGCAATACATTAAGAATAGTTTCATGAGCATCGAAGTCATCAGCACATTAAAAAAAACCCTACTTAAGACTGGTTTTGTATGTATGTCACTCCCAGCTGAAGAAAAGTGCTTCCATGCTGAGCCATCATTCTGTGCATTCTGTGACTTGACATTATCTCATGGTCATGTGATCATGAGGTTCCCATGATTGGGCAATTATGAGGTCCCAGTAGCAAAACAGGAATTGTTTTTGAGAAGGAGAACGCTGTGTGCAATGAGAGGTTTTGTTTTTGCTCTGTAACTCTAGGAGTCTTCACACTGAATCTCTTATGGGTGTGTGCCAGTGACTCCAAATAGCATTCCTGTTTGCAAAAGAGACAAGCCAAGCTCGATTGGATCTATGGGTCATAAACTGCAATTGGCAGAGTTGCCTGGGCAAGTTGGCAGACTTGAGGAATGATTAAGAAATGAATCAGAGCAGCACACTCAAACATAGTGTATCCAATCCAAAGAAGCTCTCAAGTATTTTACCTCTTTCTTAGGGGTAGGGAGTAAAGGCTCAGCAACTTCACAGTGAATTGACATCTCAGCCAGACCAGACTGCTTTGCCACTAGAAAACTTGCTAAGGTGAAAAGTCACTGTATTTTAATGCGATAATCCTTCATCATATGTCATACAAGGGTCTCAGCAAGCCATCTAGGGTACTGTCTAACTCCTACTCCTTAGATTTTATCAATATGGTGGACAACTTTAGCGTTTTGTGGGACAGAGTGACACAATGATTTTGTGGATTGGATTATGGCATATAACTAGAAAGAGGACATAGCTCTGAGATCTATACTACTATTCCTAAAAGGTGAAAGTAAATTGTTTCTATTTTTCTTTTATGAGTTGGTATATATAAAAGAGGGCTTCCCTGGTGGCTCACTGATGATGAATCCACCTGCAACTCAGGAGATGCAAGTTTGATCCCTGAATCAGGAAGATCCCCTGGAGAAGGAAATGGCAACCCACTCCAGTATTCTTGCCTGGAAAATCCCATGGACAGAGGAGCCTGGAAGTCTATAGTCCTTGGGGTTGCAAGAGTCAGACAGGACTTAGCAGATAAACCACCACCACCATAAGAAAAAGACATTTTCTAGAACAATAGCTGAATATAGGATTCTAGAAGTTGCTGCAATCAGAGTGACTATCAGCTTCCATTTACAATAATCTATTTATTCTCCAAGATCCATCTGTCTTTTTCCATAGGCTAGTTAAGGGAATTAAATAAAGAATGTAGTAAGACTCAACTCCCTGGTATCTTTCAGTGTTTTGATGGTGATATTAATCTCTGCAGTCTCCCCAGGGATGTGTTATTGACTTTTGTTTACTTTTTGATAGTGGTTATAAGGCTTCCAACTGTCACTTCCTTCCACAATAGCCCAGTCTCCATGAGGGAATTTCGTCAATTACTAGCTATGTCTAAATCAAGTATGTATCTAGGAACAGGGGAAATAACCTCAGTGGTTTTGCAGTTCTGCTGGGACCTCCATAAGTCTCCTCTCTGACAGGTGGAACCAAGATGAATTTCATTTCATCTCAGGGCAACGGTCCAATAAATCTCTAAATGTCCAGGTAACTCCATGTTTCTAGGGCACAATCACTATGTTAAAAAGCCAAATGTCTTGAGAGGAAGGCTAGAAGGCAGATCTACTGTAAACGTGTGTGGCAGTGTCACGGGATCTTCTCTCAAGAGGACTCGGCCTTCCTTTAATCAGAGCACTCTTGGTCCTTAAATTGATTCAGGTTTACAAAATGAGTGAGGGTTGGGGCACCACTTTCTATTGTGTTGAATCGAGACCTATACTTTACTGGATTATTGGATTATATACTCTAAGTAATACTTTAGTTGTGTGCTCAGTCGCTCAGTTGTGTCCAACTCTTTTGTGACCTCATGGACTGCATCCCACCAGGCTCCTCTGTCCATGGGGATTCTCCAGGCAAGAATACTGGAGCGGGTTGCCATGCTCTTCTCGAAGGGATCTTCCCCACCCAGAGATCGAACCCAGGTCTCCTGCATTAGCAGTGGATTCTTTACCAGAGAAGCCCAAGAACACCAGAGTGGGTAGCCTATCCCTTCTCCGGGAGATCTTCCCTACCCAGGAATCAAACCGGGGTCTCCTGCATTGCAGGTAGACTCTTTATCAGCTGAGCTCCCAGGGAAGCCCCCGTCCACTCAGAACTGGTAAATACTTTAGCAGGTTTTCTATTTTTTATATGCCTTACAGTCAACATAATCAATTAGCCATTGCCAAAAAAAGTGTTGCTAACTAAACTATCACCGCAACCAAAATCACTGCAGATGGTGACTGCAGCCACGAAATTAAAAGACGCTTACTCCTTGGAAGAAAAGTTATGACCAACCTAGATAGTATATTCAAAAGCAGAGACATTACTTTGCTGACTAAGGTCCGTCTAGTCAAGGCTATGGTTTTTCCAGTAGTCATGTATGGATGTGAGAGTTGGACTGTGAAGAAGGCTGAGCACTGAAGAATTGATGCTTTTGAACTATGGTGTTGGAGAAGACTCTTGAGAGTCCCTTGGACTGCAAGGAGATCCAGTCCATTCTGAAGGAGGTCAACCCTGGGATTTCTTTGGAAGGAATGATGCTAAAGCTGAAACTCCAGTACTTTGGCCACCTCATGCAAAGAGCTGACTCATTGGAAAAGACCTTGATGCTGGGAGGGATTGAGGGCAGGAGGAGAAGGGGATGACAGAGGATGAGATGGCTGGATGGCATCACTGACTCGATGGACATGAATCTGAGTGAACTCCGGGAGTTGGTGATGGACAGGGAGGCCTGGTGTGCTGCGATTCATGGGGTCGCAAAGAGTTGGACACGACTGAGCGACTGAACTGAACTGAACTGAACCAAACTATTCTGATTACCACCCCAATTTTGCAGCTCATTTCAGTATCTGTCCCCACTTGTTTCTGAGCTTGATTATAGTCAATAACTTCTGCTACCTCGGGGTGTTCTTTTTTTTTTTTAGGCATGACATCATTCCCTTGATAATATCTCCCAACATCATCCCTGACTTGAACAGAGCAGTCACTAAAAGCCTTAGGGATGTCTTGCTCTTTTTTCCAAAGTCTTAGAAAAGAATTATGTTCTGGATCCTCGTGGGACACTTGGGAAGAAAGCTAATGAATCGATTGCACATGATAAATTCATTACAACATCCCTACCTTCTTAAGCTTTTGGATTCCTCCTTTCCATTGTGTAGCATTCTGATATCTCAGCCTTATTTAGTGGAGGACAACTTTTAAGTTTAGGTTTCAACCAAAAAGTGAAACTGTAGGAGTCATTCCTATCTATTTGAACCATATATGAAATGTGTGTGCAAGAAATATCAATAAATTTGACTATTTCAACGCTGTGTTCCTTAATCCCTGGTCTTAACTGCTTCTTACTGCTTCTCAGGTTGTGTTAGTGGTAAAGAACCTGTCTGCCAATGCAGGAGATGTAAAAGATGTGGGTTCGATCTCTAGGTTGGGAAGATCTCCAAGAGGAGGAAATGGCAACCCACTCCAGTATTCTTGCCTGGAGAATCCCATGGACAGACGAACCTGGTGGGCTACAGGCCATAGAGTCACAAAGAGCAGGACATGACTGAAAAGACTCAGCAGCACATGACTGTAAGAGCTGAGAAATAGCTTTAGGACAGTCACAGAAGCTCTCTGCTTCTTTGAATTTTAAACTCATCTTTATATGACTCAACTGCCCATTGCGATTCATGTCAATGTATGGCAAAACCAGTACAGTATTATAAAGCAAAATAAAGTAAAAATAAAAATTAAAAAAAAAAGCAATCAAATCATTCCAATCATTTCCATTATAAAGTATTGCAACAGCCACTTGGTCTTCCAATGTCCTTCCTTTCAATAGTCATGAAGTTACAAGTACCTTTCACTTCAGTTAAATTCAGTTGCTCACTTGTGTCCAACTCTTTGTGACCCCATGAACCGCAGCACACTAGGCCTCCCTGTCCATCACCAACTCCTGGAGTTTACCCAAACTCATGTCCATTGAGTCGGTGATGACATCCAACCATCTCATCCTCTGTCATACCCTTCTCCTCCTGCTCTCAATCTTTTCAAGCATTAGGATCTTTACAAATGAGTCAGCTGTTTGCATCAGGTGGCCAAAGTATTGGATTTCAGCTTCAACATCAGTCCTTCCAATGAACACCCAGGACTGATCTCCTTTAGGATGGACTGGTTGGATCTCCTTGCAGTCCAAGGGACTCTCAAGAGTCTTCTCCAACACCACAGTTTAAAAGCATCAATTCTTCTGCACTCAGCCTTCTTTATGGTCCAACTCTCACATCCATACATGACTACTGGAAAAACCATAGCCTTGACTAGATGGACCTTTGTTGACAAAGTAACGTCTCTGCTTTTTAAAATGCTGCCTAGGTTGGTCATAACTTTACTTCCAAGGGGTAAGCATGTTTTAATTTTATGGCTGCAGTCACCATCTGAAGTGATTCTGGATCCCAAAAAAATAAAGTCAGCCATTGTTTCCACTGTCTCCCTATCTATTTGCCATGAAGTGATGGGACCAGATGCCATGATCTTAGTTTTTTGAATGTTGAGCTTTAAGCCAACTTTTTCACTCTCCTCTTTCACTTTCATCAAGAGGCTCTTTAGTTCTTCACTTTCTGCCATAAGAATGGTGTCATCTGCTTATCTGAGGTTACTGATATTTCTCCTGGCAATTTTGATTGCAGCTGGTGCTTCATCCAGCCCAGCATTTCTCATGATGTACTCTGCATAGAAGTTAAATAAGCAGGGTGACAATATACAGCCTTGACCCCTTTTCCTATTTGGAACCAGTCTGTTGTTCCATGCCCAGTCCTAACTGTTGCTTCCTGACCTTGAGATGTTACTCTAAGCAAGTGTTTTGTCTCTGTATGCTAAGAACTACTAATGGTCCAGATTTCATTGTCAATGAGATCATTACTGCCTTCAAATCTAACCCAATTGGATAACCAATTCCAGATCCTTGTGAGGTTCTGTATCTAACAAACTTGGATGTCAAATTCTGTGTCCAAGAGCTTCATTCAGGAAATTGGAAACCATCGTTTTTATCTACGTGCAGGCACTAGAGGCTTGCACAGTCATTGGGAAAGTCAGAGGAGTGAAAGTCAGGAAAGGTGGTACCAGCGAACGATCAGATTGCTGGGATCCCAAACGGCAGACACTGGGATGACCTCAGATATCAGCAACATGGCAGCAGGTGACTCTAAGAGGTCACCAAGAAGCCACTGGCAATGTTCTGCAGACATCTGCCACTAGAGAATAGAAGCTTCTCTTCTTTTAACTCTCCAGTCCCTAAACGACTGGGAACCTCTAAAGTACCTCTAAACGGATGAGACTAAATGGAACCCTGCTGACAAGGAAGTCCAGGCTTTCCACCCCTGCAGTAAAGAAAAGCATTTATAGCAGGGAGTATACTGAGTCTTAGCTCAGAGTTTCTGGCACAATAACAGTGGAAAGAAAAGAAGGTCACAAGAATTAGACTTCTTTTCAGAAAATCTCAAACCAAATGAACTAGTCATAAGTAAATGTAAATTCAATTCTATAATTCTAGATGGGTGAATTTGCTCAATAGTCTTAATCCTTCAATTTTCATTTTCTCCCCTAACTTTGGAGTTAATTATGCTGAGTTTTTCTAATTTTGCTGGGAAGATTTAATATGCATGTAAAGAGGCTAAAACAAATGTAAGAAATTATTATTGAAATATGTGATATAATAATGTGTCATTTAAATGGATGTTTTGCAATTTAAACACATTTCTGTGTATACTATATTTTGTAAATTAGAAAAACCCACAATTTTAGGGCTCAGGATAACTTTATTAAATAATATAGATAGTAATCAATCTGATAAAAATTAAAGACAAAGATAAATAATATAGGCAGAAAAATTAATACATAAATAAAAAAACTCCAGGTAGAGTGAGATTAAATACTGTTAAGTATCTCTAACAATGTTGCTGAACTTTAGGCTTGCCTGCTTTGCAGTACCTTGCTGCTGCTGCTAAGTCGTTTCAGTTGTGTCCGACTCTATGCGACCCCATAGACGGCAGCCCACCAGGCTCCCCTGTCTCTGGGATTCTCCAGCCAAGAACACTGGGACTTTCCAGGCAAGAGTACTGGAGTGGGGTGCCATTGCCTTCTCCGCCAGTGTTCTTGCAGTATCTTACTTTGTTTATAAATATAGATTTGTGATGATATCAGAGCTATATTTTTGTGAGTAGTTTATATACAACTTGAACTAAAGTAAAATTATCAAATTTGAATGCTTTACCTTAGAAAAATAATACCATAGGATCATGAAAACATGATTTGTATTTGTTTTAAAGACAGAAATTAAGTAGACATTAACTTTGATAATTCTAATTCAAGATGTGATATTTATTCCAATTTAAACCTCTCAAGNTCAAGAATTAAATTAGCAAGTTACATGGCATCTTCAGGCTGTGTTATTGAAAACAAGATTGATAAATAAAAATTTTTATTTTCTAACTCTATAAAGAAGGCTTTAATTGATACTAAATGGCTTGCTTTATTGGAAACTTTCCATTTTATTACCCATCTGATAATCTAAATTAGTCATCACTGAGTTGTAAACAGAACTACATGTTTTATAACTTTGTTCTGTTTTCTTGTGTTTAAAGTTTTTCTAATTATAACAGTAATCTAGAATGAAAAATGAACAAGCATGCATGTAACTAATTGCATAGTAAACTTTTACAGTCAGCTATTTAATTATTCCCTTTTCCTATTGCAAGCTTATTATCTCTAGTTATATGCTCCAAACATTGACTAGGGAAACTATGTTTCAGTGTAATGGATTTTTTTTTCCTTTAAGAAAATGGCAACAAAATGCAAACAGCATTTATTGCTTCCTGAAGGTGACATTTAGAGTGGAGGAAATGTTATTTATTGATGCATAAACTGCCCCTTGTTATTCTACTTCACAAATATATTTTTTCTCCAGTGACATTAGAACAGAATAAGTATTGGGAAAATATTTGTCAATATGCATTTCCAGACAAAGATAAACATATAACTCTGTGATTATTTGTCCCATATAATGTCTAAAATGTATGTCCTCACTGAGTTAGAAAGGGACACGGACTCTTAGGGACATGCACAAAAGAGTGCAATGCTGACAACTGACAGACAAAACTCTTCATTTTGAGATAAAAAAAAAGAAGACAACAAACAGTATGTGCTTTGACATTGGTTTTAGCAATATTTTTTTTTTTTGATCTCTTTCTTCAGGTAAGGAAAACAAAATGCAAAAAACAAACAAATGGGACCTGATCATACTTAAATTCTGCACAGTGAAAACCATCAGCAAAATGAAAGGCAACCTACTAGTTTGGAGAAGATATTTGCAAATGATATGACCAATAAGAGTTAATATTTAAAATCTCCAAAACCTCATAAAAGTCAACATCAAAAACCAAGGAACCCAATTAAAATGTGAAGAAAGGACCTGAATAAACATCTTCCAAAAAAGACATGCAGGTGGCCAACAGGCACATGAAAAGATGCTCAGCATCACACATCATCAGTTCAGTTCAGTTCATTTCATTTGCTCAGTCATGTCCAACTCATTGCGACCCCATAGACTGCAGCACGCCAGGCCTCCCTGTCCATCACCAACTCCCAGAGTTTACTCAAACTCATATCCACTGAGTCAGTTAAGTCATCCAACCATCTCATCCTCTGTCGTCCCCTTCTCCTCCTGCCCTCAATTCTTTCCTAGCATCAAGGTCTTTTCAAATGACTCAGGGCTTCGCATCAGGTGGACAAAGTACTAGAGTTTCAGCTTCAACATCAGTCCTTCCAATGAACACCCAGGACTAATCTCCTTTAGGATGGACTGGTTGGATCTCCTTGCAATCCAAGAGACTCTCAAGAGTCTTCTCCAACACCACAGTTCAAAAGCATCAGTTCTTCTGCGCTAAGCTTTCTTTCTAGTCCAACTCTCACATCCATACATGACTCCTGGAAAAACCATAGCCTTGACTAGATGCACCTTTGTTGGCAAAGTAATGTCTCTGCTTTTTAATATGCTATCTAAGTTGGCCATAACTTTTCTTCCAAGGAGTAAGCGTGTTTTAATTTTATGGCTGCAGTCACCATCTACAGTGATTTTGGAGCCCCCAAAAATAAAGTCAGCCACCATTTCCCCATCTATTTTTCATGAAGTGATGGGACTGGATGTCATGATCTTTTTCTGAATGTTGAGCTTTAAGCCAACTTTTTCACTCTCCACTTTCATTTTCATCAAGAGGCTCTTTAGTTCTTCTTCACTTTCTGCCATAAAGGTAGTGTCATCTGCATTTCTGAGGTTATTGATATTTCTCCTGGCAATCTTGATTCCAGTTTGTGCTTCCTCCAACCCAGTGTTTCTCATGATGTACTCTGCATAGAAGTTAAATAAGCAGGGTGACAATATACAGCCTTGACGTACTCCTTTTCCTATTTGGAACTAGTCTGTTGTTCCATGTCCAGTTCTAACTGATGCTTCCTGACCTGCATATAGAATTGTCAGGAGGCAGGTCAGGTGGTCTGGTATTCCCATCTCTTTCATAATTTTCCACAGTTTATTGTGATCCACACAGTCAAAGGCTTGGGCATAGTCAATAAAGTTAAATAGATGTTTTTCTGGAACTTTCTTGCTTTTTCCATGATCCAGCGGATGTTGGCAATTTGATCTCTGGTTCCTCTGTCTTTTCTAAAACCAGCTTGAATACCTGGAAGTTCACGGTTCACATACTGTTGAAGCCTGGCTTGCAGAATTTTGAGCATTACTTTGCTAGCGTGTGATATGAGTGCAATTGTGCAGTAGTTTGAGCATTCTTTGGCATTGCCTTTCTTTGGGATTGGAATGAAAACTGACCTTTTCCAGTCCTGTGGCCACTGCTGAGTTTTCCAAATTTGCTGGCGTATTGAGTGCAGCACTTTCACAGCATCATCTTTTACGATTTGAAATAGCTCAACTGAATTCCATCACCTCCACCTGCTTTGTTCATAGTGATGATTCCTAAGGCCTACTTGACTTCATATTCTAGGATGTCTGGCTCTAGGTGAGTGATCACACCATCGTGAATATCTGATCTCTTTTTTGTACAGTTCTTCTATGTATTCTTGCCACCTCTTCTTAATATCTTCTGCTTCTGTTAGGTTCATACCATTTCTGTCCTTTATCAAGCCCATCTTTGCATGAATGTTCCCTTGATATCTATAATTTTCTTGAAGAGATCTCTAGTCTTTCCCATTCTATTGTTATCCTCTATTTCTTTGCACTGAACACTGAGGAAGGCTTTCTTTTCTCTTCTTGCTATTCTTTGAAACTCTGCATTCAAACGGGTATATCTTTCCTTTTCTCCTCTGCTTTTCACTTTTCTTCATTTCACAGCTATTTGTAAGGCCTCCTCAGAAAGCTATTTTGCTTTTTTGCATTTATTTTTCTTGAGGATGGTCTTGCTCCCTGTCTCCTGTACAATGTCATGAATCTCCATTCATAGTTCATCAGGCACTCTATCAGATCTAGTCCCTTAAATCTATTTCTCACTTCCACTGTATAATTGTAAGGGATTTTATTTTGATCACACCTGAGCGGTCTAGTGGTGTTCCGTACTTTCTTCAATTTAAGTCTGAATTTGGCAATAAGGAGTTCATGATCTGAGCCACAGTCAGCTCCCGGTCTTGTTTTTGCTGACTGTATAGAGCACATCAGGGAAATGCAAATCAAAACCACCATGAGATACCACATTGGGCTTCCCTTATCAGGGTAAATAATCCTCAGCTGGTAAAGAATCCACGTGCAATGCAGGAGACCCCGGTTCGACTCCTGGGCTGGAAGATCCACTGGAGAAGGGAACAGCGACTCACTCCAGTATTCTCTCCTGGAGAATTCCATGGATGTATAGTCCATGGGGTCACAAAATTTGGACATGGCTGAGTGACTTTCACTTTCATGAGACACCACATCACACCTGTCAGAATGGCTATCATCAAAAAGACCACATATAAAAAGTTCTGGTGAAGATGTGTAGACGAGAGAGTCCTTTTGTGCTGTTAGAGGGATTATACATTGGGGCAGGTGCTATGGAAAATAGTTTGGAGATTCCTCAAAAAATTTTAAATAGAACTTCCATTCAGGAATTTCCCCTCTGGGTCTTTACCTTAATTAAATAAAAACACTAATTTGAAAAGACAATAGACACACCAATGTTCATTGTAGCATTATTTACAATAGCCAAAATATGGAAGCAAGCATAGTGTCCATCCATAGATGAATGGATAAAGACAATGTCACATACACACACACAATAAAATATTATTCAGCCATAAAAAATACTAGACATGAATTTGAGCAAACTCCAGGAGACAGTGAAGGACAGGGAAGTGCAGTTTATGTAGTCACAAAGAGTTGGACATGGATTAGTAACTGAACAATAGCAACAACGTAAAAAATACAATCTTGCCATTTGCAACAACATAGATGGATCTACAGGGTATTATGCTAAGTGAAATAAGCCAGACAGAGAAAGACAAAGTATGATCTCATTTATTTGTGGAATTTAAAAAAAAAAAAAAACAAAACAAAATAAAATGAAAATAGACTCATAGAGACAAAGAAAAAGTAGGTGGTTGCCAGAAGGGAGGGTAATGGGAGTGGGGGTAAGTAGATGAAGGAAATTAAGAGGTACAAACCTCTAGCACAAAATAAATAAGCCATAGGGATGTAACATACAGCATGATCAGTAATACTGCAGTAGTTTTGTATAAGGACAGGTTACTACACTTATCATGGTGATCATTTCAAAGAGTATGCAAATGTCAAATAATTATGTAGTGCACCTAAAACTAATGTATCGTACATCAACTATACTTCAATTAAAAAAAAAGACAAAAGTCATAACTAAGAAGATCAGAATCTCTGTCCTTAAATAACATAAATAGAAAAATAATGATAAGGATGGTTCTGACATAAGGAAAGAGTCCTTTGTCATTGATGAATATTATAATGATGATCTCAGGTTGATGGCATCTTACTTCTCTAATTAGTCCATATACTCTGGAATTATTGATAGCATTATTATTTTTTTTTACTCCTTAGTGTCACTTGAAAAAGAGAGCCATTCTTAAGCCAAACTAAAGGGCCACATTGTGCTTACTTCCAGCTCCTTATGCCTATTACTTTAAAACTAATGAAAAATGCAACCATCAAGTTGAGGGAGGGGGAGACTAATTATAAAAGGCCCTTCTGAAAAGGTGTTTTAAAGAGATCCTATCACCTCAGTAGTGAAGGGTGTTGGGACTTGCATTTGTCCATGCAATCAACTCCAATTGCCACAATAGGTATATTTGAGGAACTTAGCATATGAATGGCTTGTTTTTTGCATACATAAAGTTCAGTGTGCATCTAGTAGCTCATCCTATCCCTCCATCATATCAATCCTCCCAAGTCACTATGGCAAGGACAGAGAGAATGGAGAATCTTGAGCGATGTATTACTGGACCAGGCTTAGAAATGACACATCATTTCTGTCCATATCTCAATGGCCATAACCAAATCCAACTGCAAGGGAGTCTGGGAAATATGGAGGGGCAGAGGGCTATTTGGTGATCCCTGTGAAAAACATAGCAAAACTGATTTATCAATTATCCAATTCTCTTGCCTAAGAATGAACAGTGTTACAACTCATGTGATCTCTCTTTCTCCAACTCTCTGTCTCTGAATCTCTCTCTCAAGTATGAAATAATGATAATGCCATTTAAGAGCCTTTTGATGGGGGTGAAATAGAGTAGTGACAAAGCTTAAAACTTAACATTCAAAAAACTAAGATCTGATCCTGTCACTTCATGGCAAATAGATCGGGGAAAAGTGGAAACTGATAGATTTTATTTTCTTGGGCTATCTGAAATCACTGTGGATGGTGAATGCAACCATGAAATTAAAAGTCACTTGCTTCTTAGAAGAAAAGCTATGACAAACCTAGACAGCACATTAAAAAGGAGAGACATTACTGTGTGGACAAAGGTCCACATAGACAAAAGTCCATAAAAACAAAAGTTTTTCAAGTCATGTGTGAATGTCAGAGTTGGATCATCATAAAGGTTGAGCACCAAAGAAATAATGCTTTCGGATTGTGGTGCTGGGGAAGACTCTTGAGAGTCCCTTGGACAGAAGGGGGAACAAACCAGTCAATCCTAAAGGAAATCAGTCCTGAATATTCATTGAAAGGACAGATCCTAAAGCTGAAGCTCCAATACTTTGGCCACCTGATGCAAAGATCTGACTTATTGAAAAATGCCCCGATGCTGGGAAAAACTGAAGGCAAAAAGAGAAGGGGGCAGCAGAGGATGAGATGGTTAGATAACATCATTGACTCAATGGACATGAGTTTGAGTAAACTCTGGGATAGTGAAGGACAGGGAAGCCAGGTGTGCTGTAGTCCATGAGGTCACAAAGAATCAGACACAACTTAGTGACTAAACAACAACTTAGGATTCAGTCTTGGAAACTTTCATATGCAAGTCAGTTCCTCCCACTAAGGGGAGGTAGGTGTTGAGATTCCTCAAGTGCCTCATAAACCACAATCAGTAACTGCAATTGCTTGATTTTTTTATATAGCTGCATACCTGGCTTTGCTGATGTCCAGAGATGTCGTTATGCCCTCACCTTCCCAGTTGAGCAATAATGTCACCAGCTCACCAGTGCTTCTGGCACAACCTGCCCAACTTCATTTCTCTGTCGCTCCTAAAGGCTGCCATTTCGTCAAGACATTTGTGCTGGGCAATGAAACTGAGCTGCAGGGGGCTATCTAGTTTATCTTCCAAGTGGCACAAGAACATGTCTCACTAGCACTCTGACTTCTTTTGATGGCTGTTCAATGTCAGACCCCAAATCTGGGCGAAAATAAAAGTAAATTCAGTCCTCTTCCTCCCTCTCTTCTACGATATAAGAGGAATAGCACTCCTTTCAGAATCATAAGCCACACTCCACTCTCCTCCAGTCTTATTATAAAGCAACTCGACCTCTTCTCTTGGGAACCCAGTCTTTTTCATGACTGTGCATGCATGCTGAGTCACTTGCCTCTTTGCCATCCCATGGACTGTTACCCGCCAGGCTCCTCTGTCCGTGGAATTCTCCAGGCAGGAATACTGGAGTGGGTGGCCATGCCCTCCTCCAGGGGATCTTCCAGACCCCAGATCGAACCCATGTCTCTTACATCTCCTGCATTGGCAAGAAGGTTCTTTACCACTAGTACCACCTGGAAGCCCATTATTATCAATCACTTCTTATAGAATTTGATAGCAACTTTGTCTCACATTTTGAGGGTATTTACTAGGGAATTTGCTACAATGGCTACAAAAATTGTTTCCTAAATTTACAGCATAGTTTAGGACTTTTATTTTAGATTTGCTTAAAAGTATTAATTTCTGCCATATTGAGAGGAGATTTTCTAGAAATAAAACTCTTGGTGATACTCAAAATGTTCTTTATTTCCTTTATTGTAGCATCTTGGGACTTGACGCCAGCTGATGACCCAGGAGAGAGTTTGACTGAATGTATGGTCAGGTCACTCAAGATGGTTGCTCTCTTGCTTTCTGTACATCCCCAGCCAGTCCCAGCCAGACCAGCTGGTCTGCTTCATCTATATTTTAAGCACATGGCTGGCCTTCCTCCATACTGGCCACAGGCTCCATCTAGTGATTGTTCTTATCAAAATGATTGCTGAGAAGTAGGCTTCTGCTGGTTTTCCTGGTGACTAATAAGCCCACCTGAAGTTAATTCCCCCATAACTGATAACAACCCCCACCCCTAGAAAGTGAAGACCGCCCCCATGTCCTGTCTGCTGTGGACCACACACAGTAGGATGTCATCCAAGACCTTGCTTCAGACAAGTAAATTCCCCCATCAGTCAAGCCACTGATGTTTCTGTTGTTGACGCTGGGCTTTCTTTTCAGCCTTGAAGCTGAGCAAGCACAAGCCTTGTGGGCCTGTGGGGTATAGCCCAACACAGAACAAATACAATTTGGAAACATTTGTTTTAAAAAGATCTCACCTGCAAGACTGACAATTAATTCCTAGCTTATCTTCATTATCTTGGAATTGGTCAATCATTTTCATTAGATGGTGAAACCCTTAAAGGTAGGAGCCATATCTTCATTTTCACATAACAGAATATAATGTCACTTCATGCAAATGATGGAAATTAGGTAAAAATCATAGAAATAATTAGAAAAATAATTTCCCACCTGTTAACCATCTTCATGCCTTTTGTATTCATAAGACCAAGTAGCACAAGTCTTGTGAAAACAAATGTTTTTGACATTGAGATTGGAGGTCTTTTCTGTATTTGCACTGTCGCACCTTTACTACTCATATCAATGACTTGCACACAGTAAGCTCTCAAGGGTTGCATGAATAAATAAAAAGCAAATGTTCATTATGTAATAAAGAAACACTTAATTTTGGATGAAGAATGTATGGTATTGCCACCTATTTGCATTTCTTTGAGTCATACTTCACATGTTATCTTAACCTACATTTATTTTGAGAAATAAAAGTGATATATAGGTTTAAACATTTATATAACTACTCTCCCAGTCGGCACTGGTTGTAAAGAACTCGCCTGCCAACGCTAGGATATGTAAGAGAAGAGGGTTAGATCTCTGGATCAGGAAGATCACCTGGAGAAGCGCATGGCAATCCATTCCAGTATTCCTGCCTGGAGAATCCCACGGACAGAGAAGCCTGGGGGCTAACGTCCATAGGATCACAAAGAGTTGTACACCACTGAGCAACTAACACTTTCACTTTCATAATTACTCAACCTGGGTTTGATCATTGGGAAGATCCCCTGGAGAAGGAAATGGCAACCCACTCCAGTATTCTTGGCTGGAGAATTCCATGGACAGAGGAGCCTGGCGGGCAATAGTCCATGGGGTCTCAAGAGTCAGATACGACTTCGCAACTAAACAACCACTACCACCTAAACAGGTTTTTTGAAAAACTTGTAATTATTGATATATCATCTTTCTGCTTCGCTTTTGATTCATACTAGGGAGAAATTTCTGAATTTTTGTTTATTTAAATCCTAAAGGCATCAAGATGTAAAGCAAATGTATTGGGCTTGGTTGCCTATTAACAGGAGTAAGAAATAACTCTGTCTTCCAAGAAAATAATTAAGTAGCCTTACACAAATTAAATCTGGTACATACAAATTATAATATGCAAGTAAAACATCACTACTTTAATCATTTCATATATAAAAAACTAGGGCACGTGAAATTTCTGCAACTTGCTCTGGGTCTGTTTCCAGGCTTACAAACTCATGCCTTGACTCTGTCTTGGCCATTTCATAGATGAATCCTTGGGTCACCTCTTCTGCCTAACCCAGGACCTCTCACTGGGCCCTGAGGTTTCAACAGACCCTAATTGCTCTGGGCATGTGAAGTCAGCACAGTCAGAGCTTTGCATGGAGTAGGAACTCAACAAATGGCTTTTACTTGAACTCAGCTGCTGTGATTACTAGATCATTTGTGATTCTACAGATGAACTTCTATTTTCCTTCCTTTCGTTTCTGCCCGCCCTTTATCAAGGGAAGAATCAAGAAAGGTTGTTCATTCCAACCAGATAAATACATATATGCAAGGATCACACATATTTAAAAATATATAAAATAAAATGGGAAAGGCAGAACTAGTTTCCTTTTCATCACTCAGAGATTTTAACAAGTATAGTGTTTCACATTATAATGAATAACAAAATTGATCCCAAGGGGGATTAAAATGGCTTAGATTTCAAAGAGACAAAATAGTTCTCAAATTATTTTTCTTCTGGCCTTGTCAATCAAATGGAGTCTAGATTATCCTTCCATAGTAAATTTTTGAAATCAGGACGATAAGCAAGTGTAGGCCCAGGAGTTATCTTAAACTTCTCCCTCTCCCTAACCCTGTTATCTAATCTAGCCCCAGATCCTGTTAATCCTACTCCTTAATATCTCTTAAGCCTTTCCCCTTCTGCCACTGCTTTATTTCTCTCCCTGATTTCTAACCATCTCCCTGAATCCAGTTCCATTTCTGTCCATTTCAGCCTCAAATCTATATCCAGAATGATTTTTCTAGACTCAAAATTGATCATGTACTCTTGGGCTTAAACTTTCTCTGTGTCTCCCAAGAAAGTACAATGAGTCACTTGGTAAGTTATTATGTCAAAGAGATTCCACAAGCCTTGGATAGCAGTACTGGCGCTGTGGACAGAAAATGAAAATAGAAAAATGTTATGATGCATGAAACATTAGGGCAAAAAATTTTTTCAGTGCCCAAAGACAAGGATTAATTAAATAAATAGGGTACATCCCAAAGGTGGAATACTACACTGCCATTAAAACTCATTTTGAAAATGAATATTTAATAATCCATGGAATATATATTCTGAAGATGGTCTTATGAGAAAAAAGCATGATATTACTTCAAAATATTTTGAAATTGAACTTATGAGCTTGATAGTATACAATAGGTTGAAGGTTTTAGGAAGAGGAAGAAATTTTCTGAACTGAGTAAGTGGGTCATTACAAGTGCCATTTTGATAAGAAAAAAAAAAGAGAGAGAGAGAAGTGTAGTAAGCTTCAAGGAGTAATGTTAAGACCCATTACTGAACCCCTGTCTTCCTACTTTTGCATTCCAGCCCTCTGTGATGAAAAGAACATCTTTGTTTTTTGGTGTTAGTTCTAGAAGGTCTTGTAGGTCTTCATAGAACTGTTCAACTTCGGCTTCTTTGGCATTAGTGGTTGGGTCATATGCTTGGATTACTGTGATATTGAATGGTTTGCCCTGGAAACTAACAGAGATCATTCTTTAAATTTTGAGATTGCACCCAAGTACTACAATTTGGTACTTGGTACTTGCAGAGTTCCAAAGAATAGCAAGGAGAGATAAGAAAGCCTTCCTAAGTGATCAGTGCAAAGAAATAGAGGAAAACAATAGAATGGGAAAGACTAGATAGCTTTTCAAGAAAATTAGAAATATCAAGGGACTATTTCATGCAAATATGGTCACAATAAAGGACAGAAATGGTATGGTCCTAATAGAAGCAGAAGATATTAAGAAAAGGTGGCAAGATACGACTCAGCAATCCCACTGCTGGGCATACACACCAAAGAAACCAGAATTGAAAGAGACACGTGTACCCCAGTGTTCATTGCAGCACTGTTTACAATAGCCAGGACATGGAAGCAATCTAGATATCCATCAGCAGATGAATGGATAAGAAAGCTGTGGTACATATACACAATGGAATGTTACTCAGCCATTAAAAAGAATGCATTTGAATCAGTTCTAATGAGGTGGATGGAACCGGAGCCTATTATACAGAGTGAAGTATGTCAGAAAGAAAAATACTAATAGAGTATACTAACACATATATATGGAATTTAGAAAGATGGTAACGATGACCCTATACATGAGACAGCAAGAGACACAGATGTAAAGAACAGTCTTTTGGACTCTGTGGGAGAAGGCGAGGGTGGGATGATTTGAGAGGGTAGTGTTGAAACGTGTATATCATCATATGTGAAACTGATTGCCAGTCCAGGTTTGATGCATGGGACAGGGTGCTCAGGGCTGGTGCACTGGGATGACCCTGGGGGATGAGATGGGGAGGAAGGTGGGAGGAGGGTTCTGGATGGGGAACACATATGGGCCTGTGGCTGATTCACATCACTGTTAGGCAAAAACCACTACAATATTATAATTAGCTTCCAATTAAAATTAATTAATTAAAAATAAAGGTAATTTCTTTTTTAGTTTATTTATTTTAATTGGAGGCTAATTACTTTACAATATTTTAGTGGTTTTTGCCATACATTGACATGAATCAGCCACGGGTGTACATGTGTTCCTCATCCTGAACCCCCCCCCAATCCCATCCCTCAGCGTCATCCCAGTGAACAAGCCCTGAGTACCCTGTTTCATGCATCGAACCTGGACTGGCAATCTGTTTCACATATGATGATATACATGTTTCAATGCTTTTCTCCCATATCATCCCACCCTCAACCTCTCCCACAGAGTCCAAAAGACTGTTCTATACATCTGTGTCTCTTCTGCTGTCTCGCATAGAGGGTCATCATCACTATGTTTCTAAATTCCATATATATGCATTAGTATATTCTATTGGTGTTTTTCTTTCTGACTTACTTCACTCTGTATAATAGGCTCCAGTTTCATCCACCTCATTAGAACTGACTCAGATGCATTCTTTTTAATGGCTGAGTAATATTCCATTGTGTATATGTACCACAGCTTTCTTATCCATTCATCTGCTGATGGACATCTAGGTTGCTTCCATGTCCTGGCTATTGTAAACAGTGCTGCAATGAACACTAGGGTACATGTGTCTCTTTCAATTCTGGTTTTCTCAGTGTGTATACTCAGTGGGATTGCTGGGTCATATGTGGGCCTGTGGCTGATTCATGTCGATGTTAGGGAAAAACCACTACAATATTGTAAAGTAATTAGCTTCCAATTAAAATAAATTATTTTTAAAAAATAAAGGTAATTTCTATTTTTTAAAACAGTGGCTAGAATACACACAAAAAAGCTATAAGACCCTGAGAGATGGGATGGGGAGGGAGGTGGGAGGGGGGTTCAGGATGTGAAACAGATGTACACCCATGGCTGATTCATGTCAATGTATGGCAGAAACCATTACAATATTGTAAAGTTATTAGCCTCTGATTAAAATAAATAAATTTTTAAAAAAAAGATCTCAGTGACCCAGATAACCATGATGGTGTGATCACTCACCTAGACCCAGACATCCTGGAGTCCAAAGTCAAGTGGGCCTTAGGAAGCATCACCATATACAAAGCTAGGGGAGGTGATGGGATTCCAGCTGAGCTATTTCAAATCCTAAAACATGATGGTGTGAAAGTGCTGCACTCAATATGCCAGAAAATTTGGGAAACTCAGCAGTGGCCACAGGACTAGAAAAGGTCAGTTTTCATTCCAATCCCAAAGAAAGGCAATATCAAAAAACATTCAAACTATTTCATGATTGCGCTCATCTCACATGCTAGCAATGTAATGTGCAAAATTCTCCAAGCCAGGCTTTAAGAGTACATGAACTGAGAAATTCCAGATGTTCAAGCTGGAATTAGAAAAGGCAGAGGAACCAGAGATCAAATTGCCAACATCCGTTAGATCATGAAAAAAAGATAGAGAGAAAGCAAGAAAAAGCAAGAGAGTTCCAGAATAACATGAACTTCAGCTTCATTGACTACGTCAAAGTCTTTGGCTGTGTGGATTATAACAAACTGTGGAAAATTCTTCGAGAGATGGGAATACTAAACCACCATACCTGCCTCCAGAAAAATCTGTATGCAGGTCAAGAAGCAACAGTTAGAACTGGATATGGAACAACGGACTGATTCCAAATTGGGAAAGGAGTACTTCAAGGCTGTGTATTGTCATCCTGCTTATATAACTTATATGCAGAGTACATCATGTGAAATGCTGGGCTGGATGAAGTATAAGCTGGAATCAAGATTGCCGGGAGAAATATCAGTAACCTCAGATACACAGATGATACCACCCTTATGGCAGAAAGTGAAGAGGAACCAAAGAGCCTCTTGATGAAAGTGAAAGAGAATGAAAAAGCTGGCTTAAGCTCAACATTCAAAAAATGAAGATCATGGCATCTGTTCCCATCACTTCATGGCAAATAGATGGGGAAACAATGGAAACAGTGTGAGATTTTATTTTGGGGGGCTCCAAAATCACTGCAGATGGTGACTGCCACCATGAAATTAAAAGATTCTTGTTCTTGGAAGAAGAAAAGGTATGACCAACCTAGACAAGATATTAAAAATGACATCACTTTGCCAACAAAGGTCCATCTAGTCAATGCTATGGTTTTCCAGTAGTCATGTATGGATGTGAGAGTCAGACCATAGACAAAGCTGAGCGCTGAAGAATTGATGCTTTTGAACTGTGGTGTTGAAGAAGACTTTTAAGAGTCCCTTGGACTCCAAGGGGACCCAACCAGTTCATCCTAAAGGAAATCAGTCCTTAATATTCATTGGAAGGACTGATGTTGAAGCTGAAACTCCAATACTTTGGCCACCTGATACGAAGAACTGACTCATTTGAAAAGACCCAATCCTGGGAAAGATTGAAGGTGGGAGGAGAAGGGGATAACAGAGGGTGAGGTGGATGGCATCACTGACTCAATGGACACGAGTTTGATCAAACTCTGGGAGTTGGTGATGGACAGGGAGGCCTGGCATGCTGCAGTCCATGAAGTTGCAAAGAGTTGGACACTATGAATGACTAAACTGAACTGAACCAAAGTGGATGCCTGACACTTTTTTTAAGACTTCAAAGTGGGTCACAAGGAGACTACAGCTACAATACACCCCCCTTTAAAGTAATTGTGTCATTCAAAGTGCGGAAGCCATTAGTTATCTTTCAGCTGTAAAAGCTGAATAGAGTTCAGGCAGACTGGACTGTGATGTCTTGGTCCTAGAGAACCATCAGCATTTTAAGTCCCAACTCTGCCACTTTTTATTTCTGACTTGAGGCTACTTCCTAACTAGTTCTCACCTCATTGCCCTTGTCTACACAATGCAGATGATAATAGTACCTTGTTGTTGCTGTTGTTCAGCAGCTAAGTCATGTCCAACTTTTTGCAACCCCATGGACTAAAGCCTGCCAGGCTCCTCTGTCCATGGGATTCTCCAGGCAAGAATACTGAAGTGGGTTGTCATTTCCTTCTCCAGGGGATCTTCCCAGATCCAGGGATAGAACCCACATCTCCTGCATTGGCAGGTGGGTTTCTTTACCACTGAGTCACCAGGGAAGCCCAACAGTACCTATTCAGAGAATTAGCTGCAGCAGAGCATACAGACCAATGATTCTCAACAGGGGCAACTAATCCCCTGGGGACCTTTGCAGTATCTGGATATATTTTTGATTGTCGTAACTGGGGTGGGACATACTACTGGAGTTTAGTGGGCAGAGGCCAAGGGTGTTGCTCAACATCCTGCAGTGCACAGGATAGCCGCCTCCCCCGACTCCACTCAAAGTCAGCAGTGTCTGACTTCAAGAGAACTTACATCATAAACTCATGCAGTGTTAGCTATTATTATGGTGTTCTCCAATCATGTACCTCTGGATTTTCTTTTTAATCTCTGTTGACATTAACAAAGCTGAATTCTTATAATGTGAAGGCTTTTCTTTTTGAAATAGTCTCCATTTCTTTGTCAGCAAGTAGTTTCATTCATCTTCTAACATATAAAGCATACTCACTTCTACCTCCCAGGAGGAAAACACAAAATTCCACATTGTAATCACGCAGCTCATTGTCCAAGATCTGTGGGTATCCTTCAGTTCTGCCCATCAGTCCTACCCAGATGTGTCACTTGTCCCCTGCAGACAAAAGGAGCAGATCCACCACACACCCCAAGGCTGAAACCTGACTTGGTGCTTCTAGAACTGTCTGTGAGGAAGAACTAAGCTTGCTCAATTGTTAGTTTTTTCCCTAATCCATCACAGACTTACACTTTACAATTTTAACTTAAGTAAATTATTGGAAAAAAAATTTTTTTAAAGACATGCAAAATAGTCTTGGTCTTTTATTGTTAGATTCAACAGCCATAAAATTACTTTTCAGTAGATATAACTATAATAAACACAGCACAAAGAAATCAAAAAGCTTGCAAAATTATACACAATGCTCCTTAAAAGTATATGCATAGGAGATTAATATATATAATTACTATTATACTTATTACAGTAAAACAGTAGTTTCTGTATTAAATATTTTATACAAACTTTGAATAAACACTGTACACATCGATATACAAAGCTTTCAGTGTGAAAAAATGAGGTTATTTCTGGTTTATTAATAATTCACCTAATCTAGGTCAGATTGATAAGAACACCTCTCAGGACATACTGTGTATGTAAAGTGCTACTATGTTTTGTTTTAAATGTCATATTTTCAACATTCATTTTCAAGTCTTTAAAATTAATCAGTTCCAATAATTTATCTTGCAAAGTTAAATTATTGGTAAAATTTAAGGTAACTTATAATGGCAACTCACTCCAGTGCTCTTGCCTGGAAAATCCCATGGACAGAGGAGCCTGGTAGGCTGCAGTCCATGGGGTCGCTAAGAGTCAGACACAACTGAGCGACTTTACTTTCACTTTTCACTTTCATGCATTGGAGAAGGAAATGGCAACCCACTCCAGTGTTATTGCTTGGAGAATCCCAGGGACGGGGGAGCCTGGTGGGCTGCCGTCTATGGGGTTGCACAGAGTCAGACACAACTGAAGCGACTTAGCAGCAGCAGCAGCATTGGTAAAATTAAAGGTAAGATTTTAAATTATTTTTTGATAAAAGAAATGGACTTTCTGGGTGTTTTCTTTGGATGGAAAGCAATAGTCAAAATGTTCTATCACACAGGCTGCTCTCAGCATGTGGGTTCCGCAGTCACTGATGACAGAAAAGAATAGAGACCATTTGTGTGAGGAGGATTATGGGCCAGATTTGCAAAGCCATACATCAGCTGCCCACATTTTATTGGTGAACATGAAGCACATTGTCCCATCTATTAGTTGATATGCACCGTTAGAAACTCAGTGGCTCATATCCACTGTTACTAAGTTGTGATAACAGTTATCACAGTTATTTAGTTGTTCAGATCTACTTGTTCAGAAATCTGATCAAGGTAGATCCAGGTGCTCTCCCAGATCAAAATGAGAAGTCAGGAAAGGTTTCTTGAAGGAGGTCATACCTGAAGGAACCCACTGTCTGTACTGACTGACTGGCTCAGCAGTAAAGAATCTACCTGTCAGGGCAGGGGATGCAGGTTCCATCCCTGGGTCGGGCACATCCCCTGAAGAAGGAAATGGCAACTCACTCCAGTATTGTTGCCTGAGAAATCCCATGGACAGAGGAGCCTGGCAGGCTACAATCCATGCGGTCACAGAGAGTTGGACAGGACTTAGTGAACAAACAAAAACAACAAATAATTCAGTCAAATGCTGAGGCCTTAAATCCCCAATCATGATGGTTCTGGAGATGGAGACTTTGACAGGTGATTAAGACTGGTAAGGTCATGAGGGTGGAGCCCCTATGATGAGCTTGAAAGTGAAAGTGAGCTTGGTGTCCTTAGATAGAGGAGGAGAGACCAGAGCCCGTGCTGTCTCCGCTCTGTGTACCCAGCAAGAAGGCATCAGTCTGACAGCCAGGAAGCGAGTCCTCACCGAGTACAGAATAAGCGGGCACATTAATCTTGGGCTTCCAGCCTCCAGACTGTGAGGAGTAAATATCAGTTGTTTAAGCCACCTGGCCTAAAGATGAAGGGGATTCCCAGCTCAGATTCCCAGACTGAGCGACTGAACACATCAGCAACAGAACGTAAGAGTAAAATACAAGGATTTTTAAGAGATCCGTATGAGCTGTATTACCTCATGGGCAATCAATGCTCTGATTCTCCCATCACAAAGCAAACTGTTGTTTTTTTTTTTCCCTCCATAGGGATAAAAGTGTCTGGCAGCTGCAAAAGTGGGCAACCAACAGTTTTATCCTAAAATATAGTACATTTGCATTGCAAAACATTTACACATTCAGGTCAAATGTTATGAAGCCAGCGTCCTAATTGGGACCCTAACTTTGCAGAAAGGCTTAAGATTCTTGACTCTTATCTACAAATCTTTCAGCTGCCTCTGGTAAGCAGCCCATGTTTTATTGGGTTATTTGGCAGTTTTTTGCTTCAGGAGGTAAAACTGAACATTAACCATATCAAGATAAATCATGTGCCTGTCAGCTCATTTGAAACTCGGTGAACAGCTTCTCTAAGCTCTGACATTTCTTGCTTTTCAATGCACTGAAGTTTCTATTGGCTATGTCTACTAACACTCTTCCAACTCTAGAAACCGCTTTCTGTTAAGTGAATTTGTGAACCTGTAATAAGAAAGATAGACTTGAATTAGATACAAGGACTTCTCTAAAGGCTCTTGCTATTAGAAAGAAGAGGTTACATTTACTCAAAATATAGTTTTCTGGAATTGATGACATTTCTGTTACCACATTAAAATTATATTTACCAGGAAGTGAATAATGGGTTGCAAAGTTGCTAAACAGCTGATTTTTCAGTAATGCATAGACTCAATATTAAGTTTTTTAGTTACCAGATTCATGGTTTAATTGGGTCACATTAAAAGAGCAAGATCTATATTTAACTACATGGAGATAGTAGAATTTTTTACAGTTTAAGATTTGGGCATACAACATTATTTTCCAAGTAATTCATTCTAGGATTGGCTTCTAAATAAATGTTATTTGAAAAAGTTTAGCTACTACATACTTAGCAATTTCTTCTTATGCTTCAGTTTTTACCATGAATGGATATCAAATAAAACCCGTCATCTCCCATCCTCACAAGAAAAAAAAAAAAAACCTTACAAGAAATTTGTGGCAAAGTTTGAATATGATCCATAAATTGTATAGTAGTGTTATAGTAATGTTAAACGAGAAGCAGTGAGAAGCTTGGGGGTCTCCAGGGAAGCCATGGGCTTTGCTTTTCTCTCTACTCTCCATTTATGGGGAGCAGAGAGAGCTCACATGGCCATCCCCAGAGAGTTATAAGGAGGCAGCAACCCCCAGGAAATAATGGCTGTGAAAGTGGAAGTGTTATAAACTCATGGAATTCTCTGACTTTTTTTTGCAACCCCGTGGACTGTAGCCTGCCAGGCTCCTCTGTCCATGGAATTCTCCAGGCAAAAATACTGGAGTGGGTAGCCATTCTCTTTTCCAGGGGATCTTCCTGACCCAGGGATTAAACCCATGTCTCCCACACTGCAGGCAGATTCTTTACCAGCTGAGCCACAAGGGAATAATCCCTGTAGATGCATTTAAGCAGATGGGCTCTTAGATAAACGCAGGGTATCCACGGCCTAGGGGGAAGCCGAGGGTGAAGCATGAAAACAGCTGAAACAGTCCCAAGAGAGACCATGTTATAGCTTAAGGTGTTGTCCAGTGTGATAACATGCAAAGAGTGACCCCGAAATAGTAAGGAGAAGGACTGAGCTGAGGGAACTTCAGGTGAGCTTGAGGCATGAATTAGTAGGACCCTCAGATGGATGCTTAAGGACCAGATGGGTAATAGACCAAAGGAGATATTATGACAACAACAACAACAACAAAAAAAAAAAAAACAGAAAACCAGTTCCTTCCCCACAGCCCTATGAAGAACACAACACAATGCCCTCAGGAAGTAGACAGACACCTGTAGAAAAAGAGATATAGATGGTGAGATAAACTTCAATTGTCTGAGATTTAACTTCAACTGTGTGATGGTTTTAGAAAAGGCAGAAGAACCAGAGATCAAATTCTCAACATCTGCTGGATCATTGAAAAAGCAAGAAAGTTCCAGAAAAACATTTATTTCTGCTTTATTGACTATGCCAAAGCCTTTGACTGTGTGGATCACAATGAACTGTGGAAAAGTCTGAAAGAGATGGGAATACCAGACCACCTGACCTGCCTCTTGAGAAATCTGTATGCAGGTCAAGAAGCAACAGTGAGAACTGGACATGGAACAACAGACTGGTTCCAAATAGGAAAAGGAGTACATCAAGGCTGTATATTGTCACCCTGCTTATTTAACTTATATGCAGAGTATATCATGAGAAATGCTGGGCTGAATGAAGCACAAACTGGAATCAAAATTTCCAGGAGAAATATCAGTAACTTCAGATATCTCAATGACACCACACTTAATGGCAGAAAGCAAAGAAGAACTAAAGAGCCTCTTGATGAAAGTGAAACAGGAGAGTGAAAAAGTTGGCTTACAGCTCAACATTCAGAAAACTAAGATCATGGCATCCAGTCCCATCACTTCATGGCAAATAGATGGGGAAACAGTGGAAACAGTGTCAGACTTTATTTTGGGGGGCTCCAAAATCACTGCAGATGGTGACTGCAGCCATGAAATTAAAACACACTTACTCCTTAGAAGGAAAGTTATGACCAACCTAGACAGCGTATTAAAAGCAGAGATATTACTTTGCAAACAAAGGTCCATCTAGTCAAAGAATTGATGCTTTTGAACTGTGGTGTTGGAGAAGACTCTTGAGAGTCCCTTGGACTGCAAGGAGATCCAACCAGTTCATCTTAAAGTAGATCAGTCCTGGGTGTTCATTGGAAGGACTGATGTTGAAGCTGAAACTCCAATACTTTGGCCAGCTGATGTGAAGAGCCAACTCACTTGAAAAGACCTTGATGATGGGAAAGATTGAAGGCAGGAGGAGAAGGGGATGACAGAGAATGAGATAGTTGGATGGCATTACCAACTCAATGGACATGAGTTTGAGTAAATTCCAGGAGTTGGTGATGGACAGGGAAGCCCGGTGTGCTGCAGTCTATGGGGCTGCAAGGAGTTGGACACGACTGAGTGACTGACCTGAACTGAACTGATATGATAGAATGAGGGCTCCAAACAGAATTAAATTTAAATTCGCTTGTTAAAAAATGTGGGTGTGTGCTGAGTAACTCAGTCATGTAGCCCACCAGGATCCTCTGTTCATGAAATTTTCAAGGCAAGAATACTCAAGTGGGTTGTCATTACCAGGGAATCTTCCTAACTCAGAGATGGGACCTGTGTCTTTCTCCTGCATTGTCAGGTGGATTCTTTACCACTGAACCACCAGGGAAGCCCAAGTGATTGCCCTTAAAAAAGTAATGCAAATTATAACATAAAGCACTTGAGTTTGTGATCTGAAATTCATACCTTGCTACTTCAGAGTAGCAAGTATTTTAAGTCTTCTAAAATCAGCCCATAGTTCCTCTTCATGATGGAGCATAACGTAACTTTCATTAGAGCTAAAGAAATAGTGTTGGTTGAATATGGATCCTGTTCAAAGTGCTCTGCAGTGTTCATATCACACATGACGTGATATGGGATGGCCGTGTCTAACTTTGAGCCTGTGTTACTAAATCTGAGTAAATACATCCCAATATGTATACTTGGAGTATATCGTTTAAGGACTGAATCTTTGCCAGTAGAGTCAATGGAAGGCTTTGCTTTTATCCAACAATTCTATGCAAAATCGTAGCTCTGGCTGTGTTTCTTCATTCCATTTCTCTCTGATCTCAGGATTCCGTGTCTGCCAGCAGCTTTGTTCAGTCTCTTTGTGGGAACCAGTGCTTTCTATCTCGCTGGCAGCTGTGTTCTCTCTGTAGGATCATCAGTCTTCTGCAGGCTGTGGTGATAGGATGGGTTTTTAAGCTCTTCTGGCAGAAAAAGTCACTTCCTGCCCTAAAAGAAAGATGAAAGTGAACCCCACACTGTGCATAAACGTGGACACCGTGACACTTCCTGCACTGCGTCGTTCAGCTCCCACACCCTATCCCCCCATTCCACACACACACACACACACACACACACACTCATGCAGAACCTAACTGCCTCTGCCTCCCCTGACCTGGACCATATGAGCTACATCCACTTCTTAGCTGCTGTCACATCCGTTCAAGTGAAGGCTATTTCCAAATACTTGGAGACTTGGCTTCATAGTATTAAAAGTTCATATTAGTACCTGTGTTTCCAACTGTTGTCTGCCTATGTCCTAACATAAGACTCCCACAGTCTTTGAAATGTGCACACCTCACATTAAAAACTAACTGCCATCACATCTCTAGTGAAAACCATGAGCTACATTGTAGAAAAAGGTGTTAGGTTATGGTCACTGATTATTGGGATGCAAGGGAAGACACCTATATTCCTGATTCCTTTCTGTAACTTGACTTTTTGTGCATGCCTGCTAAGTCACTTCAGTCGTATTCGACTCTGCGACCCCATGGACTGTAGTTGCCAGTCTCCTATACCCATTAGGATTCTCTAGGCAAGAATACTTGGGTGGGTTGCCATGCCCTCCTCCAGGAGATCTTCCCGACCCAGGGATTGAACCTACGTCTCTTGCATCTCCTGCATTGGCAGGCGGGTTCTTCACCACCAGCGCCACCTGGGAAGCCCTCCAACTTGATTTTGCTGCTGCTGCTGCTCACTCAGTCGTGTCCAACTCTTCGCGACCCCACGGACTGCAGCCCACCAGGCTCCTCCACCCATGGGATTTTCCAGGCAAGAGTACTGGAGTGGGGTGCCATTGCCTTCTAAGTCAATACAAATTATAAAGGCAGTTCCGGATCTGTCTCTGTTGTTTTCATATATAGAAAACAGCCCATGAAGGATCTGCAACATGGTTTGGATAATCAAAGAACTTGTGACTTTGGAAAGAGTCTTAGGGAGAAATAAGGACACCGAAGTGTCATGACAGAGCCCCCCAGGTGGACCTTTCTCCCGCCTTCATACAATCCGGCCTGCAGAGATTCAGGACTTATCACTAAGTAGTTTCATTTCGTTGGAGAGTTGATCCAGTGTCTCCCAAAGCCAGGAGCTGGTGGGGAGCATGAAGATCCCACTCTCAGATCGCTTGCACTCTTATTCATGGATCACACAGTCTGGAGAGGGGACAGCGCCATGTCACAGGGATTCCCTTAACCAGTGGATATGATGCATGCCTCTGATGGCAAGAATGGCCCGCCATGCTGGACAGCAGATGTCACAGGCGTGCTCTCTCTCTAATTCCTCAGTGAGAGCCCAGGATGAGCTCAAAGGACCAGGAAGACAGATTCACGACCCTCAGTGGAAGATTAGAGAATAGCACAGAAAACTGATTTCCACTGTCCTTTAGACTCGGTTCCCAAGGCTCTCAACTTAAAACAGAAGGTAACATAGATGTAAATAAAGCTAGATTTAGAGGCAGCCAGGCAGGGGTAGCTGGAACCATAAAACTTAAAAACATATAACCAGACAGAGAAAATAGCATCTACCCAAACACTTTGCAGAGAACATGAGATTAAATGGGAACATCCCTAGTCTCTACTATAAATCCAGTGGAGCTAGCCACCCTAGGGACCTGGGCTGAACTGTCTGAACCACAGAAAAGAAATGAAGAGCAACAGCAGCTTTCTCCCATGGAGGGTTTGACCTCTATCTCAAATGAATATTAATGATTATTTTTCTTTTTGATCTGTTAAAAAGGCAGTGGCTCAGTGGTACAGAATTTGCCAGCCAATGCAGGAGATGCAAGAGTTGTGGGTTCGATCCCTGGGTCCGAAGATCCCATGGAGGAGGAAATGGAAACCCACTCCAGTATTCTTGCCTGGAGAATTCCATGGACAAAGGAGCCTGGTAGGCTGCAGTCCAGGGAGTCACAAGAGTCAGATACGACTTGGCAACTAAACACAAAAAGGTACCAATTGATTAGCCAATCAGATTCAGCCTGCCCAGGGCACCGGTGTGCCCATCCCAGCCATGACCCCACAGACATTAACTTTAAATTATCAACACTTTTTTCACCATGAGTTGTCTTTCTTGCATTTATTTTGATTTTTTTTAAAATATGGGGACGGATGTGGGAGGGGGTTCAGGATGGGGAACACGTGTACAACCGTGGCAGATTCATGTTGATGTGTGGCAAAACCAATACAATATTGTAAAGTAAAAAAGAAAGAAAGAAAAAAAAAGTATAAAAAAATATATACTACATCAAAATATTATTTTGATCCTGAGTTTTCTGGGTCCCTCTTACATTTTTTTGTGCCTGTGCTAGTTTCCTAAGACTTGCTGTGACAAATTACCATGAACTGGGTAGCTTAAAACAACAGAGCCTATTCTCTCACAGTTCTGGAGGCCAGGTCTGAAATGCCAGTATGACCACACTTCCTCTGAACCCTCTAGGAGAGACAGCTCCTTGCCTCTTCCAGTTTCTGGTGGCTCTAGACGTCCCTTGGCTCGTGGCTCCATAAGTGCAGCCTGTTTCTGTCTTCACGTGCCCTTTCCTCCCCATGCCTCTGTGTGTCAGGTTGCCCTCTGCCTTTCTCTAATAAGGACACCTATCCCTGGATTTAGGGCAGGGTTTCATCTGACTGACTGACAAATGCTCAGTCGTGTCCGACTCTTTGCCACCCCATGGACTGTATCCCGCCAGGCTCCTCTATCCATGGGATTTCCCAGGCAAGAATACTGGAGTGGGTTGCCATTCCCTTCCGCAGGGGATCTTCCTAACCCAGGAAGGAAACCCCGGTCTCTTGTGTCTGCTACAGTGGCAGCCAGATTCTTTACCACTAGTGCTACCTGGGGTTTCTTTTGGAGATTCTCAATTACATTTGCAAAGAAGCTTTATCCAAATAAGATCACCTTCGCAGGCTCCAGGGTGAGGATCTGGATAAAGCTTTGGAGGCCACTGTTCAACCCTCTGCAGCACCCAAGGCAAGTGCCCTTGTGCCTCCTTCTAGTCTCAACCCTGCCACAGAGATGTGTGTCCCTCACACATCGTCTATCTCAGGGGTCCCCACCCTCCAGGATCTAATGCCTGATGATCTGAGGTGGAGCTGATGTAATAATAATAGAAACACATTGCCCAATAAGTGTAATGCATTTGAATCATCCTGAAACCATCCCCCGGACCTCATCCATGGAAAAATTGTCTTCCATATAATGGGTCCCTGGTGCCAAAATGGTTGAGGGCTGCTGCTCCAGCTCATCATGAGAGGGTCATGGCAGGTTCCCTTAGGTGGTGTGGAAAGAGTGGGCTGAACAATGAAACAGTGACCAGCACACACAGAAAATGAAAGTGTAGTCGCTCAGTCGTGTCCGACTCTTTGCAAGCCCATGGACTGTAGCCCACCAGGCTCCTCTATCCATGGAATTTTCCAGGCAAGAGTACTGGAGTGCGTTGCCATTTCCTTCTCCAGGGGATCTTCCTGACCCAGGGGTCTCCCACATTGCAGGCAGATGCTTTTACCATCTGAGCCACCAGGGCAAAGAGTAAGGACTTTTCTGTACCCCATCTGCACAGAGAGTACGTGGCAATGGAGAGAGAAATGACATGTTTTCATGTTGAAGTCTTTCACAGAAGGCTTGAAAATCAGTTGTACAGAAGTCATCGAACTTCTGTTGTTGCAATAATATGCCTTTTGGGGGTTGTTTCACATAATTTTGTTTGTCCTTTGACTTATTTTCTTTCAATATTTATTTTCAATATATGCATATAGGCTTCCCAGGTGGTGCAATGGTAACGAATCTGCCTGCCAATGCAGGACTTGCACAAGATGCAGGTTCGATCCCTGGGTTGGGAAGATCCCCTGGAAGAGGAAATGGCAACCTGCTTCAGTATTCTTGCCTAGAAAATTCCATGACAGAGGAGCCTGGGAGGCTACAGTCCATGGGGTCACAAAGACTCGGACACAACTAAGCAACTGAGCATGTATTTATGATTGAGTTTTTGAAAAACTACAGCTGCGTGGCTGTTTTAAACTGAAATTCTTCGAGCATGATCTTCTTCCTATGATCGTGGGAAAGAGCAAGCTACTTTAAAAACACATATGCACACACTTCTTGAAGCCATATGGAGATCTTATTCATGCAAATAGAAGTCTGGTTTCCTTCTAATTTCCCACAAGGCGCTCATTACCTTCAGCAGAACTTATAGAAGAGCCCTTTCTCACTAAAAGTCATACCTTGACTTGGCTTTTAAATAGGTACCTTCCTCCTTGCAATCACAACGTTGTCAAGGTGTTACAAAATGAGAATAAGGACCACAATCAGTTTTGTTGACCAACTTACATCTTTTACCAAAAAAAAAAAAAAAAAAGTCTTTGGTTGAATCTCTGTGTGAATCTCTACAATATTAGACAAGCCATGACTGTTATCTAAAAAAAAGTGTACAAATTCTATGTCTTTGGGTAAAATTCTCATATTTAATATGCTTAAAGGTCGGCATCATGGGAGCAAATTATTTGCAGGTTGTGAGACAGGATGAATAATCTGATGCCATATGGAGACTATTTATGAATGAGAGCAATTTCTACACTGTTGATCATACGTAACATAAACAATGGAAATGAAGTGAATTATTAGCTTTCCATTATTTTCTGTATTACACTTAATGCTCAAATTGAGAGAGCAGTTTTTGAGAGAGTCTCTTATACATGTCTCACTATTCGTTGGTTAAGGAGGAATCAATTGTGTTTGCTATGTTGTGACTTTAACCCCAAACATATTTTCCTCTTCCTGAATGTCAACTGAAATTTCATGGAGCAAAGAGTTACACAGCAGAATGTTAGGTAACAGAAACTTTTGCTACAGGGAGTTAAATCTTAGGGAATTCATCATGAGGAGGAGGCTATCAAATAAAAGGTGTGCAAAAATAGGGGGTGGATAGGTGGATGGCAGTTATGGAAAATGAGAATTCTGATTTAGCTTTTGGTCTTTCACTCACTGTCTACCCCAACTTACACCCTCATGAGTACTGTGCAGAATAGGCTGTCAGTGCACACTGTTGCTGTTCAGTCACCAAGCCGTGTCTGACTCTTTGCAACTCAACGGACTGCAGCACACTAGGCTTCCCTGACTCTCACCATCTCCCGGAGTTTGCCCAAGTTCATGTCCACTGAATGGGTCATGCCATCCAACCATCTCATCCTCTGTCACCCTCTTCTTCTGCCTTCAGTCTTTCCCAGCATCAGTGTCTTTTCTAATGAGCCGGGTCTTTGCATCAGGTGGCCAAAGTATTGGAGCTTCAACATCAGTGAATATTCAGGACTGATTTCCTTTAAGTTGGGCTGGTTTGATCTCCTTGCAGTTCAAGCGGCTCTCAAGAATCTTCTTCAGCATTTTAATGCCACGAAAATGCTGTATTGCTTTTTTTTTAAAAAAAACTACAGGTGTCAAATTTCTCTTCCCAATGGAAATGAAACATCAGTGTTGATTGATTGAGTGCCTGTAAGTTGCAGGTACTGATATGGGAAGTGAGATGGATTGAGGTATAGCCCCTTCACTTAAGGAGCTCACAGTTAGGACCTTTACAAGTTTTGGATTTACAATGAGAAATTTACCTACTGTAGGATATTGTGGCTCAATACCTCCAATTATTCTTAGATAGCCAAAGGAGAGAAAGACCAGATGTGATGAAAAGGATGTTCTGTAGAGGAAGTTTAATGAACAAAGCACTTTCTGGGCCACGGATGAGAGATAGGTGCATAGGCAGTGCTGGTCTCAGTTTTAAGATGCCAGTAGGCAGTGGATATTTCTGCTTCTGCTTCTCAGAGCCCATCCTGATGCAAGTTTCTGCTTTAGAGTAAGAGGCTTTTTGAAGCATTTCATTGGCCCTATATCTCTGAAATCCTTACAATCAGATCCACAGCTTCATCCTCATCATATCTGCCCCATGTCTGCAGGAGATAAGGGACAACTTAAAAGCTGTTGTTGCAGGCTTTTGGTTCTCCATGCACATTCTTAAGTGAGTATTTGTTTTTATGGGGTGCAAGCCAATTGTTGTAGTCAGTTGTCAATTAACGCTGTATAACAATAAACCAGTTGAAAGCTAGTGAAAACTCACTAGCTACCAACACACCACTGGCTTTTCTTGATCCCAGGCCTGAGGGATGGCTGAAGTGGCTTTGCTTTGTAGTTAGCTGTACAGATTTAGCCTCAGGTCAAGTTCACTTCTGTCCCACTTGTTTCATTCTGAAAACCAGGCTGAAGATCAGCAACTAGCAGGGATAAGCTCTTCTAATAGCAATCTTGGGGCCATAGAAGTAAGTTTGCTTATCTATCTATCTGTCTAACTAACTATCAGTCATCTATTTATTCAATAATATACACATTTTTAATTAAATACATAGATGATCATTTATGGGCTTCCCTTGTGGCTGGGTTGGTAAAGAATCCTCATTCAATGCAGGAGACCTGGGTTCAATACCTGGGTTGGGAAGATCCCCTCGAGAAGGGAAAGGCTACCCACTCCTGTATTCTGGCCAGGAGAATTCCATGGACTCTATAGGCCATGGGGTCGCAAAGAGTCAGACACAACTGAGCGACCGAAATGAACTGAACTGAATGAAAGTGAAAGTGAAAGCCACTCAGTTGTGTCTGACTCTTTGCGATCCCATGGACTGTAGCACACCAGGCCGCCCTGTCCATCACCAACTCTGGGAGTTTACTCAAACTCATGTCCATTGAGTCGGTGATGCCATCCAACCATCTCATCCTCTGTCGTCCCCTTCTCCTCCTGCCCTCAGTCTTTCCCAGCATCAGGGTCTTTTCCAATGAGTCAGCTCTTTGCATCAGGTGGCCAAAGTATTGGAGTTTCAGCTTCAACATCAGTCCTTCCAATGAACATTCAGGACTGATTTCCTTTGGGATGGACTGGTTAGATCTCCTTGCAGTCTCAAGAGTCTTCGCCAACACCACAGTTCAAAAGCATCAATTCTTCGGCACACAACTTTCTTTATAGTCCAGCTCTCACACCCATACATGACTACTGGAAAAACCATAGCCTTGACTAGATGGGCCTTTGTTGGCAAAGTAATATCTCTGCTTTTCAATATGCTGTCTAGGTTGGTCATAAGTTTTCTTCCAAGGAGAAAGTGTCTTTTAATTTCATGGCTGCAGTCACCAGCTGCAGTGATTTTATAGCCGCCCCCCCCCCCCAAAATAAAGTCTGTCACTGTTTCCACTGTTTCCCCATCTATTTGCCATGAAGTGATGGGACCAGATGCCATGATCTTAGGTTTCTGAATGTTGAGCTTTACGCCAACTTTTTCACTGTCTCTTTCACTTTCATCAAGAGTCTTTTTAGTTCTTCTTCACTTTCTGCCATAGGGTGGTGTCATCTGCATATCTGAGGTTATTGATATTTCTCCCAGCAATCTTGATTCCAGCTTGTGTTTCTTCCAGTCCAGCGTTTCTCATGATGTACTCTGCATAAAAGTTAAATAAGCAGGGTGACAATATGCAGCCTTGATGTACTCTTTTTCCTATTTGGAACCAGCCTCTTGTTACATGTCCAGTTCTAACTGTTGCCTCCTGACCTGCATACAGATGTCTCAGGAGGCAGGTCAAGTGGTCTGGTATTCCCATCTTTTTCAAAATTTTCTACAGTTTTTTGTGGTCCACACAGTCAAAGGTTTTGGCATAGTTAATAAAGCAGAAATAGATGTTTTGCTGGGAAAAAAAAAACTTTCATTTTCATACACATTTATAAAATATATAATAAAATACAATATTTATTATTACATTATTTATTAATTATAAAAGTACATACTCATTTAACACTTCTTTTCACATCACATTCACTTGTTCACATTCCATTGGCCAAAGCAAGAGACATGGCCAAGCCCAAAGTCAAGGGGATAGGAAATACATTCCATCCCAGGGGGAGGGTACAGTATAAGTGCCTGACATCAAACTTTGACTATAAGTGGCTAACTTTAAGCTTTTAGTTGCCAAGGCATCCATTTCAAAGACATATTACCAGCTGTATGGCAGAGCTACTAGTAAAACAAATAGGTAAGAAACTAACTTGTCCCACCCATGATGTTCTTATAGAAGTGCTGGGTAACCTACATACCACTTGAGAGATCTCCCCTTCCCTGCCTGTACCCTAATTCCTACTCATTTGTTTTAAATTTGCCAATAAAGAGTAAAGCCATACACTCCCCACCTTCAAACTCAACAATGGCAGAGCCACAAGTCTTCCTTTCCACCTGCAACTTCACTTTGTGGCCCTTCGGCACGCCATGTATCCTCTAGGATTTGTGAGTAATTTATCTGTTTTTTTTTTTCCCAAAGTTTCTAATTGCTGATGCTGTGGTACATCTTACAATCATAGTAAGAAACCGAAGGGCTAGTCTAGCCATAACATTGTTTCCCTTCCCAGAAATGTCTGTTCTGGCTCAGGACAGGTATACTTTCTCAAATAAGTGCCCCAGGCATTCCTAGCCAATAGCATCATTATTGATAGGCAAATTGATACAAAAACAGCAGGGGAGGTTAGTGAAGAGGGATGGAACAATAAGCCTTCTACCAGACCAGGGGAGGCTACAACCTTTGTGGTGGTTTAGTCATTAAGTCAAGTCCAACTCTTGCAAGCCCATGGACAGTAGCCTGCCAGACTTCTCTGTCCATGGGATTCTCCAGGCAAGAAAACTGTAGTGGATTGCCATTTCCTTTTCCAGGGGATCTTTCCCACCCAGGAATCAAACCTGGATCTCCTGCACTGCAGGCAGATTCTTTACCAACTGAGCTACAAAGGAATCTTTGTAATTACTAGGATTTCCATAGTGACTAAATGTTCTAGACCCTGGCTCTCCCAAAGTCACGCACTACACATGCACTTCATCTTGTGTTACCACAGATACTATGAAATACCATGAGACTATTGCGTGCCTTAGGTTACTGGTGTCCTCCTCACCTTCCTACCTCCCTGCGCATAACAATGTTATTCAAGTCCTCATCCAATATTAAGAACTATCCAATCCCAGAAACACATTTTGAGGGTTTGTTTCCTGGTGACTCAGAAGGTAAAGAATTCACCTGCAATGCAGGAGATCCAAGTTTGATCCCTGGGTCAGGAAGATTCCCTGCAGGAGGTATTGGCAACCCACAACAGTATTCTTGCCTGGAGAACCCCATGGACAGAGGAACCTGGTGGGCTACAGCCCAGCCAGAGTCGCAAAGTGTCAGACACAACTGAGTGACTAACACTCTCCTGAAACTACTCCTGGTACCAATCATACTGTCAGAAGCAGAAAATAATGTTACGCCTGGTTTATGTTCATAATACTTTATGCACAATCATACTAAATATTTAAATTTTATACATCCAATAGATAGGCAGGAATCGATGTTGTAAAAAATATACCCAACCCCTCTATAAATCTCACTGTTCAAAAAACACGTGCAAAATTTTGACTCTATTCCCTGCTCAGATCTTTCTAACAAATATTGAAAATCCTCAAGCTTGCTAAGAGTTTTAAAGACACAGGCTTATATTATGCAAATTCTATAGATTTAGTGCTAGTCGAAAATTGTGTCTGTGAGGAATTGCAAAATAAAATATATATGATAGCATAGTAATAATTGAAAAACTTGGTTTATTAAGGTAAGTTGTAGCTGAAACTCATCAATCACCCAAGAATGTTATAAATATATCATCTTTGTGAAAAGAAACAATAAAAGATAAAGGGTACTTCACTGATGAAAACGAGAATTTTGAAAACAAGATCTTCAAAAAGACTCAGTGCTTCAGTGCTTAGTCACTTAGTCGATTCTTTGGTACCCAATGAACTGTAGCCTGCCAGCCTCCTCTATCCATGGGGTTTTCAGGCAAGAATACTGGAGTGGGTTGCTATCTCCTCCTCTGGGGTAACTTCCCAACCCAGAGATCTGTACTAGATATCTAATTGCTCATTGTTTTAGGAAAAATAATGAGAATAAAATCTAACCTCAAAAAGTCGCTTAGGCTTCCCTAGTGGCTCAGATGGTAAAGGATCCGCCTGCAATGCAGGAGAGACCTGGGTTTGGTTCCTGGGTTGGGAAGGTCCCCTGGAGAAGGGAATGGCAACCTACTCCAGTATTTCTTGCCTGGAAAATCCCATGGACAGAGGAGCCTGGCGGGCTACAATCTATGAGGTCACAAAGAGTCGGACACAGCTGAGTGACTAACATATATATCAAAAAATCCTTAGATTGTCGACCAGCTAGTTTCTTTTGTGTCATATCTCAGATTTTCTTTAAAAGTACGAAATACAGATGTCTCTTTCTTATAAACTTAAAGCATAAACAATTCATGAAAATATGCATAGTAATCAAAAAATGTCTGTTTCCTGTCCAAGGAGGTGTCCTGGCTCTGACGAGTGAGATTATCTCTGATGAAAATGTGATTACCACATTTGGCAATGAGGAGACACTGCTGTGCACCTTTAATTCACCATCTGTTTGTTCTTACAAACTGGACACCTTAAAAGTCTTCAACACACACACATGCAAACAAAACATACTGTGTTATCATCTGCGTAATGATCAACTCATTACTTCCACCTGGCGCTGAAGTGCATCTCCTCGAGGAAAAGGATGTGGAGAGCTCTGGAGCGTGAATCCAGTGCTAACCAACACGGAGGGGCTGTGAGAACAGAAGTCTTCTGCTGCACACGTGGATGCTTCCCGTCCTGTCTGGGAGGGTCTGCGGACATCCGAATGGCTCTGTTCTTTCCTAACTCTGCCTTCAGGTAAAGCTAGAAACATGTATATAATATCCCCAGGGACTGCAAGGACCAGATAAGAAAGGAGTTGGATGACTCTCCTGCACTCAGGCATGATGGATATGAAGACACAGTCTGCCAACAGACTGGGAGCTCAAATCGTGGCTGGGATGACCAGAAGCAATTCCTGGCACAGTTGCAACCTTCCTTGACAGCTTTTCCCTTCTCTCCCAATAAATATTTCTTTGGGGGGTGGGGCTGGGAATCAGTTATAAAACCCTTACAAGGGAAATGATGTATACAATAGGTCTAGCTCAGGAACTTTATTTTCCATAGATTGACTTGGTTTCCATTTTGAACTTCCCTTCAGCAGAATAACAGGAAACAAATCCAATTTCTTTAGGGTTAATGCCAGGAGACCATGTGTCCTGGTTTGCCTGGGATAGTCCTGGCTTATGTTATGTTATCCCAGCCTGATTATAAGTGCTCTCAAATGTGTCTTGTTGTCTGTATGTGGTCACCCTACTAATCACTCCCCAAGCCCAGGTCATCTCAGAGTTCCCAGAGGCTTACATGCTTTGGTGTAGGAGAAGGGGACAGGTTAAATTATATAAGTTCTCTCAGAAGTGCCCATCTTTTGGCCTGAATAGATAAGCAGGTGTGGGGCCTAGGACTTTCTTCCACCTCTGCCATGCCTGGGGATTAGCTTCTTTTCAAATATGTCCTAGGGGAATTCACCTGCCCTCACCACCCCAAGGCCAGATACTAGACAACTATGGTACCTGTGCTCCAGAACCCAATAATATTTAAACTAGACAATCCTAAACCTGCTTGCCCTGCCTTTCCTGGTTTTCCCAAGAAACTGCAATAAATGTTCTTATACCCGGTTTTTCCCCCTCCCTCTGCCTCCTGACTAGACCTGGTGCCTCCCTGTGTGGCCCTACATGGTGGGGTATGAGCTTCCGCTTAGGAACTGTGAGTAACAAACTATCTTCAACAGTTATCATCTAATCTGTTGGCCTTATTATCACTCAAAGCTTCTATTAATACACTGGATACACTCTTTTTGTCTTTCCTCCAACCAGGGGTATCTTTTGTAGTTAAGCAGGTTTAGAATGAAATTCTACTTTCCTCCTGCTACTAGTCAAATATTTTGTCTGAACATCATGCCCCAACCATTAAATGTCAGAGACCACAGGTCTTTCTTGCTCTCAGCCCTGTCTATGCTGCATGCTCAGTCATTCAGTCATGTCCCTCTCTTTGTGAAGCCATGGGCTGTAGTCCACCGGGCTCCTCTGCCCTGTCTGTAGGCATAATCTTTATCGAACGCAAAGGGGAAAAGGAAATACTAGGTGCAAAATTCAGAAATTAATGCCAGGAATATCATGCTACAGCTTTGTGTTTGCTTTCAGGAATGTGAAGCTTTTCCAAAAACAGTTCTGAAGGGAGAGAAGCCCAGGAAAGAGTGCACAGGAAACGGTAAGCTGAATCTTGAAGTTCATAGGAAAGAAAGCAAAGGCTTACAGGAATGAGGCTGTGGCTGAAGGTATCCTTAAGGATTTCTATGGCAATGAGGACCACCAAAAGTTCAGTAAATTGATCAAAATGCTCACATAATGGGATTTCTGCATGTAGACTGTTTTAAAAAGAACTAGTTTCTCCTATGCTCCAGCTCTAAGAAGAAGTCTGTGATTAAAGTAAGTTCTGCCACTAATGTTGACTTCTGAATACCAAAATGTTCTTTTAAAAGGCTTTGGGTATAAAAAAGAAGCACAAAAAGGGCTATTCTAAGTATGTGTGTGTGTTTTTCCATTCACCCCCCCCCTCCATCCCCCCACCCTGGTAAATACATATTGAGCAGTTCATTTAATAGAAGCTTTCTTGAAAACCACAGTCCATGTGGTAAGGTTTGTTTTACATGGGTCACTAATATGGAAAGCTTTGATACCTTCTGTTGAAAGTAGAGCAGTCAATTAATTCCATGAGTGTGAACTTGGCATCATATCCAATTTACCCTAGGGGAAAGCTGCCAGCTTTCCAAATACTGGTTTCTAAATAAAATACTTGGTTCTCTGACTTGAAGTCAAAGCATGTTGCTTTAATTCATGAAGCATGAGCTAAAAATTCTATTCTCTGTAATCTTATTTCCTGTAAAGGAGTCTTGGGCAAAATTTGGCTTCAGAAGGATAGGAATTCTAACTCCTTGCAGAGAGATGCATGCCTATCTTGCTCAGCCTTTGTGTTAGTCAGGACATGATGGGTTATGCTGCGGTAACAAACAATTCAAAATCTCAGTGGCTTAAAGCAAAAAATATATGTAATTTCTCCCTCATCCAATATTTTCATCAGGGATTGGCAGCTGTGCTCTTTTCTGCCTAATCTCTCAGTGATCTGTGGTGATGGAAAAACCATATTTCAAGTCTTGCCTCTTTCTATGCCAGAGAGAGAATATTCTGGAGGAGCTTGAACTTGCTAGTACATGCTCCAATCCACACCTCATTGGCCAATGCTATTCTTGTGACCCCACTAAAGCATGACAGGGCCAGAAATTAAATCTCTATGAGTCCAGGAGAGGATAACTGGACTTGTGGGAGTTGCCCCTATAAATACTAGAGGTCTTTTTAAGAGAACCAACTTGACCTATACAAACACACATCAGACCCCACTGTGTTGCCTGTGGGGTGTATTCCATATCTCTGCCAAGGGTCCAGACCACTTTTATTTCACCCTCAGTAGTTAATCCTTGTTTCCTCTTGTCTTCATTTTATAATTCTCTAAGCATTGAATTTTCGATGCCAATTAATTAATGGCATCCTGTCCAATTAATCGAGAAGCTTGCTCACATAAATGCACATTATGAACACCTGGGAAACTGCAAAACATTAATATCCAAGCACCACCCAAAAATCAATGTCAGAACATTAGGGGTATGGGAGTAGCACACACTCATCAGTACTTTTTTAAGTCCCACATGTGAATCAAAAGTGCAGCAGAAAAAACACTGTTGCAATGGCTTGAATTAATAGCTTCATGTTTGTCTCAGCACCAACACTTCAGAGGCCTCAAGAATGAAACCCACCAAGGGTATGAACTCAAGTTTGCCCTGTTTGAGCAAGAGGAATTCTGCCCTCAGATCCTACAGTGCATTTCTTAACAGAGGAAGATCACACATCCAAATATATTCCATCAGATGTCAACCATTGATCTTCCCACCATGAAATCAAGTTTCTAGGAAACATCAGTTATAGAAGTGAGACAAGAGAGCCAATTACTCGAATTTAGAAACTTGAAGTCATCCTATCCATCCTTGTCAACTATTATTGGGTCAAATATCACCTCCAAATTTAGAAACTTGGAGTAAGAGCAATCACTTATTTTGCTGACAAATCTGAATACAACATGCTCTGGGTAGGATGTCATCTGGGGTCACTCACCTGAGCTGTGCTAACAACCTCAAAATAGCTCCCTCCTTCCCTGGAGAGCCACTGCAGGCTACCTGTCCCTCTCCATGCAGGCTTCTCCCTGAGGCACCTTTGTGCTTCCCCACAACATGGCTGGACTCCAAGGGAAAAAACTCTCAAAAGAGTCAGGTCAAAAATGTAATGCCTTTCATAACCTACAAGTCACTATCCAGTCACAGGTCCACCTACATTCTAGTGGAGGAATGAGAGACCCCACATCTCAATGGAATTTCAAAATCACACTGTAGGCATCATATGTGGATGGAAGATATTATTGAAACCATTTCTGAAAATACATTCTTCTACATATTCTCATTCATTCTCCAAATGATTGGCAGAATTCTATAGTGACTATGAAATCATTAGCTCTAGAATAAAACTTAAAAGCTGTTTTCACTGAATGCATGAACTTGATTGGTTTCCTACTCACCTACCACCACTCATAGCTTAATTTTCCATCATAAAATGGGAATGAAGATAATAAAAATAAAGCTACCTCACATGCAGGATAATTATAGATCCTGTTACTTTCCCACCTTACACCTATTGTTTGACATCCTATACAGTTTAGTATTTGACCTGAGTTTTCATCTTTTAACCAAATTTTACTACTTATATTTATATTAAAATAAACCAGATTATATTTAGTAGACCTTTACTTCATACTTTGAATTTCTTCTATTACTACTCGTCTAGTAATGTGTGATACACACATGGAATGAATCAAGTTCCTTCCATGTAATGTGTTTACATCTGTAACTTGATCATCAATTTCTCATCTCTTTATGCTAAACTTTTCTTATAACTAATATCTCCATTTCATATATACTGAGTGAAATCAGACAGGAAAAGAAAAATATAATATATATTAATTATATATGAAATCTTACAAAATGACACAAAAGAACTTATTTACGAAACAGAAACTGACTCATAGACTTAGGAAATAAACTTGTGTTTACCAAGGGGGATAGATAGGTGGGTGCCACCTCAGCAGCAGGTATAAATTAGGAGGTTGCGATTAACATATACACCCCACTATATTTAAAATACTAGCTCAGATGGCAAAGAATCTGCCTGCAATGTTCGATTCCTGAATCAGGAGGATCCCCTGGAGGAGGAAATGGCAACCCACTCCAGTATTCTTGCCTGGAGAATTCCAGACAAGAGGAGTCTCCTGGGCTACAGTCCATGGGAGTGCAAAAGAATTGGACACAATTCAGCAACTAAACAACAAACAACAGTATATAAAATAGATAATCAACAAGGTCCTACTGTATAGCACCAAAACTCTTCCTCAATACTCTGTATAACTTATATGGGGAAAGAATCTGAAAAAGAATAGATATGTGTATATCTATGTAAATATGTAAATCACTTTGCTGTACTCCTGAAATGAACACAACATAGTAAATCAAATATACGTCAATATGAGATTTTTTACATTTTTTTAAAAAATAAGCAAAATAATAGCCTCCCAAAGATGCTTAAGCTCTAATCCCTAGAACCTGAGAATATTTTGTACTTCCTGGCAAAGGGGAATTAAGGTTGCTGATGGAATTAAGTTTGCTGATCAGTTGACTTTAAGATTATCCACGATTATCTGGGTGGGTACAATATGATCACAGTTCAGTTCAGTTCAGTTGCTCAGTCGTGTCCGACTCTTTGCAAACCCATGAATCGCAGCACGCCAGCCAACTCTTTGCAAACCCATGAATCGCAGCACGCCAGGCCTCCATGTCCATCACCAACTCCTGAAGTTCACTCAGACTCATGTCCATCAAGTCAGTGATGCCATCCAGCCATCTCATCCTCTGTCGTCCCCTTCTCCTCCTGCCCCCAATGCCTCCCAACATCAGAGTCTTTTCCAATGAGTCAACTCTTCACGTGAGGTGGCCGAAGTATTGGAGTTTCAGCTTTAGCATCATTCCTTCCAAAGAAATCCCAGGGCTGATCTCCCCAGAACGGACTGGTTAGATCTCCTTGCAGTCCAAGGGACTCAAGAGTCTTCTCCAACACCACAGTTCAAAAGCAACAATTCTTCGATGCTCAGCCTTCTTCACAGTCCAACTCTCACATCCATACATAACCAGAGGAAAAACCATAGGCTTGACTAGACGGACCTTAGTTGGCAAAGTAATGTCTCTGCTTTTGAATATGCTATCTAGGTTGGTCATAACTTTTCTTCCAAGGAGTAAGTGTCTTTAATTTCATGGCTGCAATCACCATCTGCAGTGATTTTGGAGCCCAGAAAAATAAAGTCTGACACTGTTTCCACTGTTTCCCCGTCTATTTCCCATGAAGTGATGGGACCAGATGCCATGATCTTTGTTTTCTGAATCTTGAGCTTTAAACCAACTTGTTCACTCTCCACTTTCACTTTCATCAAGAGGTTTTTTAGTTCCTCTTCACTTTCTGCCATAAGGGTGGCGTCGTCTGCATATATGAGGTTATTGATATTTTTCCCGGCAATCTTGATTCCAGCTTGAGTTTCTTCCAGTCCAGCATTTCTCATGATGTACTCTGCATATAAGTTAAATAAGCAGGGTGACAATACACAGCCTTTTCCTATTTGAAACCAGTCTGTTGTTCCATGTCTAGTTCTAACTGTTGCTTCCTGACCTGCATACAAAAGTCTCAAGAGGGAGGTCAGGTGGTCTAGTATTCCCAACTCTTGAACAATTTTCCACAGTTTATTGTGATCCACACAGTCAAAGCTTTGGCATAGTCAATAAAGCGGAAATAGATGTTTTTCTGGAACTCTCTTGCTTTTTCCATGATCCAGCAGATGTTGGCAATTTGATCTCTGGTCCCTCTGCCTTTTCTAAAACCAGCTTGAACATCAGGGATTTCACGGTTCACGTATTGCTGAAGCCTGGCTTGGAGAATTTTGAGTATGACTTTACTGGCATGTGAAATGAGTGCAATTGTGCGGTAGTTTGAGCATTCTTTGGCATTGCCTTTCTCTGGGATTGGAATGAAAACTGACCTTTTCCAGTCCTGTGGCCACTGCTGAGTTTTCCAAATTTGCTGGCATATTGAGTGCAGCACTTTCACAGGGTCATCTTTCAGGATTTGAAATAGCTCAACTGGAATTCCATCACCTCCACTAGCTTAGTTCATAGTGATGCTTTCTAAGGCCCACTTGACTTCACATTCCAGGATGTCTGGCTCTAGGTGAATGATCACATCATCATGATTATCTGGGTCGTGAAGATCTTTTTTGTACAGTTCTTCTGTGTATTCTTGCCACCTCTTCTTAACATCTTCTGCTTCTGTTAGGTCCAGACCATTTCTGTCCTTTATCGAGCCCATCTTTGCATGAAATGTTCCCTTG